>JAHWFP010158849.1:4579-18943 GCA_023313725.1 Lithobius niger | reverse complement strand
AATCAAAGAAAACGTTATATCTAAATACTTAAAAATGGGATGTTATTTATCTACTCGTAGTTTTAAAGGCCTAACACATAAAATTTGGAATTTAAATAAAATTGGTGAATTAAAAAATGCATTCTTAGGCCCGTATTCTGAACGCTGACTAAAACTCGTACTTGACTTGAATTGACGTCACACCTATTTAGTGCCATTCACTACCAGAACCGCTTTTGGATACATTTGGAAGAAATCGGGTGGTGAATGGCACTTTATATGTGTGACGTCATTTCAAATCAAATGACGCCACACCTATTGAGTGCCATTCACCACCCGATTTCTTCCAAATGTATCCAAAAGAAGTTCTGGTGGTGAATGGCACTAAATAGGTGTGACGTCATTTCAAGTAAAATACGAGTTTTAGTCAGCGTTCAGAATACGGGCCTAAGTCGAGAAAAGAAACAAATGAATAATTCATATTATAAAATCTGTTGTAAAAAAACAACAACGCAAGAACCAGAAAGATGATCTACGTTTTACGTTGTACGTTTTTAAATTAGTTATTAATAACTCGATAAATATTTTTGAACTATATAAGAACTACAGAACTATAGAGAACTGCAAAAAAATTAAAAAAAAATTCCGCCTACTCCAAGCAAATTTAAATGCATTAATAATTGGAGCGAAGCGAGGCCGAATGCCGAGCGTAGTTCCTCTTATGAAGACGCTCCAATTTTTAATCTTAGACCGCGCATCACGCGAAAATCACGAGGAATATCCAAACCAAACTTTGCATGCAGTACCACGGGAGTCCGGACAACGTTTATCAAAAGAAAAATCCGGAATCGGACATCGGGTTGAGGAACCATCAGGGCGACAAAGTGGACCAATAGCAAGAGCCAAAATCCAAACAATAACGCCATGCGAAGCCGTTTCTAATTGTTAAAGGTATCCGATTGTTAAAAGATTGATTAGTGATGTTAAACAAGCGGCGTTATGTCACGGCTCTCAATTAAAATCAAATCAAATCTGTGGCCTCACATGTGTCTGTTAACTGTAAGCAACTAAAAGCATATTTTGCAAGGCTGGCCGATCCCGATTACACATTAAGAGTGCCTCACGTAATTCCTTACCTACAATTTGCAATCGCTAGAAATGGGGATCGGTATACAAAATCCAGATAGTTCGGTAATAAACCAAACTGACGATATTTTCACTTTTCGTCGACCGATTTGGACGTTTGAATACAATTGCTTCGTTCCATTTTGTCGACAGTGGAACTGATGTCGCCCTAGTTTATTTTTACTAGAGCTCTTAAATTTGCTTGGGCTAATAGGGTTTTTTTTAAGTTCTTAACAAATTATTTGGCACTTGTGCCAAATTTACTTTATACCTGTTTGGCCAATATGCCTGACTCGCCTAACCAGTTACAACACCCCTAACAATCCTACAGAACAAAAGAAGCGAAATCAGTTAAGTTAGCAACGGAACGTGTAGTGCCAAGTAACAGTTATAAGAAGGTAAAAATTTGGACAAGTTTTCCGTAACGGTATATAGACAAATTAATATTATACCAATAAGTTCAAAAACAGTTTTTATTTGGTACCTGGTTCCAGAGAGTTATGCTTGAAGTATAATTCTAGTCAATTTGCTACAATCAACGACATACTGTTCGATCATTCTAAGTAAACGTAAAAAGCACTTGTAGAATATTACAAAACCAAAAAGCCGGAAAATGCACAAATACACATAAAACTCAACGTTTCAGCTCAGTTCAGAGCCACCATCAAGACAAGCTGAATTTAAAAAAAAAAATTACATACGACGCAAGAAACGACTGGTTCTACGAGTCACGTTTCAAGTAAAATGTCCATCTTGAGAAGACAGAACTTGCTAGGATGTGTTAAAAACGGACAGAACCGTAAAACATTAAAAAAAATTAAAAACTTTAAAGCAAGCTGGGTCGGATTGGGAGGGGTCGGGCCTCCCCGGAATGTACTTACAAATGCCTCGGGGTGACTGTGTGTGTGGTGGGGGGGGGGGGACGCCTCAAGATAGAGTAATTTTAAGAAATGGGTGTGGATTTTAAACATCTTCCAGCAAAAGAAATGCAATTTTCGTGGGAATATATATATATATATTTCACATTTTTCCAGAATATTTTTTTGAAATTAGGGCCTCCAGTAGTGTGTTTTTTGTTGGAAGGGGAGGGAGGGGGGGGGGGGAAGGCGACGGAAGGAGGACCCTGGGCAGAGGCATGTAAGCGAGCATATATTGATGAAACGGGAGTGAATTTGAAAGGTTTTCCAGCAACTACTTAGATTCAATTTTCAGAGGAATTCATTTCAAACTTAACTCAAACAAATTTTTTTGGAAACAAGGGACTCCAGCTTGTAGTGGCGGAATTTCCGGGGATCCCGGGTTCCCGAACGGCCAAATCCGACACTGAAAACAAGAGGGGACTTCGATGTGTGTGTGCTGTATGCTTGTGGCTAGCACCAAAAGAATTCATTCCACAAGCACGTATCAAAGTCCCCTCTTGTTTTTAATTTTTCAGTTTTTAAAATTGTTTTTCGGTGCTGTCCGTTTTTAACGCGTCCTAGAAAGAACTGCCTTGTGAAGATGGACATGACTCCTGGCTTTCTTGTGTTATTTTTGTAATCTGTTTTAAATTTTCCCTACTCTTGATGATGGGTCTGAGATGAGCCGAAACGTCCGGTTTTTTTTTTTTTGTTTTGTTGTTTATTTGTTGTGCCCTTTCCGGCGTTTCCTTTGCAATAATAACGATCATGCTAAGCGCAAGCCTTTTCTAACTAAATATCAAACGCAACAACAACAACACTATACACAGATTAAGCGAAAGCTACGAGCGACACGATGAAAAAGGTAACGCAATACGCGTAAAACGCCATTTTGTCCAGAATGCATGCAATCAGGTACCAATCGTTGCCGAGCGCCGGACTCGTTGCTCTAAACGCCGTCATCTGTCGACCCTCGCTCTCACCTTCGTCCGAAACACTCAGTGCGACGTCGACGGTGTCACCAGAAAATGCAGTCGCATCCAAGAAGAGCACCTTGTGGAGAACTGGGTTGTGAATGACGGCTTGCACCCAGGACGGAAAGGGAGTACTCGGTCTCGGTTTCCGGCACAGTTGCGACGATACCACGGCCAGAATCACCGAAAATCCGGCCATGGCGTGGGTGTTTCCGCACATTATCAAAATTCCGGGTATGCTATCGCCGCTTCTCGGGATGACCCAATAAATCTGAACAATTAGGATGGTCAGTAACAGAATGGTGTAGGATGCAACGGTGAGCTTCTCGCTTCCCAGTGGCGGAAGCCAAAACGTGGTAAGTGTCATGGCGGCCGCGACGATCACGGGGACAATGAGAGTGTAGTAATAGTAGGGAGCTTGTCGACGAAGGTGGATGTGAAATTGAGCACTAGGCCAATGGTAGCCGCCGTACATCCCCAAATCGATACTTGTATAGGTCCTTACGATGTGCCACTCGTTGTGGGCGTCGAAGTCCTCTTCCCAAATCAGTTCCTCTCCCGGCCACGCCAGACTAATATTCACCAGAGTTCCGTCGTAGACCCAGGACAGCGCCTCGACCACGCAGTGATGCTCGTCGTGAGGGAACCACTTGAAATCCAGGGCGCAGGCGATCTTCATTGTTACTGGTGGAATCCAATACACGTTTCCCGAGTAAGTGATGTACAAGTTCGCGTCTTCGGCGAAGGGGTGGACGTCGTCCTTCGATGCGCCGTTGATGATCGTCAGATCGGGCCGCCACAAGAAATTCGACGGCACGCGTAGGTCCTCCAGGCCTCCGTACTCCACTGGGTTCCACATGACGCTAATGTCCAGCCACTGTATCCACATCCAACCGTTGAACGTCAGCGTTTCCTGCTTTTCGTCCACTTCCAGGACGTGGCGTACTCCGAGGTGCAGCCGCACGTCGATCGTGTGGTTCTGAAGCTGGACGGGCCTCTCGTGGACGCTGCGCGGGTGGTCCTTGAAGAGCTTGTCCCGCAAGCGGCTCTCGTCGCGGGGATCCGACGCAAACGCATTTTCGTGTTGTACGGCAACGAAGAATAACACGGCCGTTAGCGTTTTGGCTGCTGCCGCCATTTTGGATCCAGAGTGTCGCCTCAGTGGCGTGAAGTGCCCAACAGATCCACAAACGCTAGATTAGAGCCACCTGCTGCTGTCGTTATACGGTGTCATTTTATATGACATGCTGCAGGTTGCACACTTGCTGGACACGGCTAGACTCGGCACTGCACGAAGATTAGTCTTACCTAAAATTTGCTTCGTGAGAAAAATGCTTTTAACATCCAAAATAGGTTGTTAATCTACGATGCATTTGTTGAACCTAACTTAACGTTTGGCAATGAAATAGGACCTATAGTCAATGCAAACAAGTTAATAATTTTAAACTTAAAAAAAATAAACAAAATCGTTAGAATCCTGTTTTAAATGATAAAAAAAAACTAAAGTAAAATATATCACGTCCCGCTATACATTGCTAGATATTGTTTACTGCGTATAATCAGTTATACGTCACTTTAATAAAACAACTCTTAAACGCGCTTGTCAACATTAGACACATTAAAGCAAATCCAAAATTAAGAGTTCAAAAATAATAAATTGCCCTTATGGACAAATGATTACGCAAAAAGTATTAAATGTCACTAGGTTCCCTACTTATTCAATCTTTTACCACCTAATTAAAACGAAAACAAAAACTAATTGGAAAGATAATTAATATTTCACCGTGTACATAAATAGGGAAGTAAACAAAAAGTAAATAAAGCGTAAACGTGCTATCTCTTTAACCGCCGTGCATCTGAACACGATCAGGATGCATTTGAATGATTTCTGTTCGTTAATTCCCATGAACTGCACTATCAAAATTGGAGTGTTGCGGATCTGGTCGAACCCCTGGAAAGGGGACCTTGGCAACGTCCCCGCCAGGACTGCCGGCCAGGGTAGCGTAAGAGGCTACCATGCTCCTTCAGCGGCTATGGGAACTATTCTGGCGAATTCTGGACAATCTTTCGGCCCCTACGATGATCGGAGGTTTCCCGGATCGAATCCCCGGGTTGGCACCTCCCGTTACCAGATATTTCTTCTTCTCTAAAAGTCTGGTAATGTTCAAAATTGAGCCGGTTCAGCCATACAAGCATTAAGTTGCTTCGGCTGACTTAAGGCTCAAAGAAATTAATTTAAAATTTTTTTTTTTTTTATAGATACCGTATTTATTTGTTGTTCATTACATCTCAGTTCTTGAGTTACTAATTTTCTTAGTTTTGTAAATGAACTGTTATTAACTAGTTTAGTGTTGACTGGGTTATTTATAAATCTTTTAGCAACGCATTTTTGTAGCTAACACATTCACAGGCACTTCTGCTTCGTGTTACCTTTCAAACTGAAAAATAATTAAAAACCAAGTAATCATAATATTATTACGTACGCTTACGTAACGTCGCACACTTCGATCTCTATTCAAATAAAGTGGACTGAAATATACAACTGTAGAAATGTCGACGTGCTGGAATGTTATTTAAGTGCTGTTTATCAAGCGTTTAAGGCTTCAAACCAATTTTTACATTAGCGGTAAATTACTAAATACTTAGATTTTACACGCTAATTGCGACAATGAAAAAATCGTGTTGTTCTTCTTGTTTGCGCATTTTCAAGGACATTTTTTTCCAGAACCAAATTGGGGTGGAGCGGGGGGGGGGGGCAAGAACCCACCCACCATGAACCCCTCCCACCCCCATCTTTGGCAATGCGATTCACTTTTTCTCTAAGTCTAGCCTGGAAGTAGCAATTTTGATTTTAAATGTAATGCTCTCATGACCTGCTCAGAAAACCTCTAGACGTATAAAGCATTACATAAATGTATTGTTATTGCATAAATTTGCTTCCTGTAATTTGTACTGTGGTTAAGGCATGAAGCTACTTGGTTTCTCTCTCTGTTTTATTTATATGTGGCCATGAGTTCATCATTAAGAAATATCGAACAGCTTCCAAGCTTTGCTGTAACGTGTATAGTCAGGAGCCCTTCCCGGTCGAGCGGTAAGGGCGCCTAGCCAAGATACGGAGCTTCCTGAGTTCGTGTCCCAACCGGAGTATTTTTTGTTCTTTTTAAAATTTGTATAGCTAACCTTGTATGGCGATCCGTTATATTTTTATTCGTCTGTTTTCAATTTCCATGCATTTTTTTTTTATCTTATCAGAAAACAAAAACGAACTCGTTTGATGCTTAAGGTCAGGTTCAACTGGTCGTAAGTCAAGACAGCAAAGGAACGCAAATAAACTTTCCTATAAGGTTTCATATACCGCAGTGTTCCTGTACCGTTTAGTCCACGTGAAACCTTATGCTGTATTCACGTGTTTTTACAGTTTTTACTTTAGAACACGATCGTAAAATCGTATATAATCTTAGTACGCGCCAGTAAATCTTGGTATAATCCATTTTGACGCATGTATAATTCTTTTATACCTCTATCTCCCTATCTAGCTATCTATCAAACTGGTCCCCAACAGAAACAAACGTCAGTGCGACAACAAACGGGGCACTGTGACAACATGGCTTCTTACTAGAAGAGCTACCATGTAAAAGTAATTCCGACATATTCATTTAAATGCATTCATATCGTATAAACATATGTCTAAAGAGGGTACCACCGTACATAATTAAAGTTCCGCATATACTTATCAGTATGCAGGATGCCACTTGCAATGGCTGACGAAATTAATTCAGTGGGGAGGGCCTGAAGGAAATTTATAGTTAATAAAGAAACCTAACAAATTTGTTTAATGGATATCACGTGTTAGTCCCTGAAGGCTACCCGGCTCATCCAGACATCCGTTCCTCACGTTTTGCCCCGATGGTATCAGGAAAGGTTCCTAATGAGCAGGTGAAGTCCCTTTAGGTTCTTATAAACTACCAAGCTTTATGGTTAGTTTTAATGAAAAGCTTACTTATGATTACTTAAACATACTGCGATGCTAAGAGATCTCAGATTAGGTACCAGAAATTGAAGATGAAGTAACTAAGTTAATATTATAACTCTCGGGAAAAGGCCTAAACCACCAGAATAGACTTATGGATGAAAGTCGAACGTTAGGCCTAAAGTAGGCCCAAGCCCTAGACAGTAGTAGTTGTAACATGCTATTTACGTATAGCAGTGCGCAATACGAGTGAACGCTCGTAGAGCGCCTTGCAGTTACATAAGCTGCTTGTGCGCCCTGCCAACTTCAGCCCAACTACTGAACTTGGCCGGACGCCAACAGCCGGGTATTAGGCCTGCACCATTGCTGACCAATGGCGCGCGCCTGGACTTGTTGGCTAGTGCCTGAGGCAACTTCCGCCGTGCTGGCCCCACTATAAAACGTGGGACTTGGGCGTCCAGGAGGCAATTGGTGAGGGAGGAACAACTCGACAGGTTGGTCCTCCTAGAGCTAAGCGTTAGGGCTGACAGGCTGCAACTTTGTCAGTGCCTAATATGTGCTACTCTGTGTATAGACCCCTAGCTGTACATTAAGGTGTGAATTGCGCTCGAGTATATCTTGAAACCAATCGTCCACTCCTGAGTAGTTACATAGTGAAGGAACCCAAGCCGGAGACGTTGTTGTTAAATGGTTGAGTCAGAAGTAACTTTATTTAGAAAAACATTTTGGCACCTTAACCTGAGAATTGGCTTTCAAGGGTGTCCAGTTGTTGGCGTCAACTGTGAAAATTAAGTTCAAGGCTCCAAATCACCTTTTCAAGGCTCGATTCTGGTTACAAGCCTTCAGTTCTGGTTTTTTAAATGTAAAGGTTTTCAGAAGATTCAAACACTGTGTACGGACCCTGTAAACATTTTTGCTGGAAAATACTTGAAAAAAGTGAGAGAATGTCCTGGAAAACCTTTGACCAAAAAAAAAAAAAAAGAATTCCCATGTTGTACGAACCTCGAAAAGTCTTCGAAAACCCTATCATTCGTTATTATCAGTCATACACATGAACATCGCTCGAAACACTACGACGAATGGGTAGCTGCCACTGCAGTATTCGCGCGCACCATTAATCACGTAATACCACGCGAACCTAATTTATTATCGATAATTTTTTAGATTTATCGATAATGACAAGTGCATTCCGAACTGAAAAAAATACCGAGCGCTTTTGCGTGGGTGTGTTCATCGGCTTGGAAATCCTATGCGTGATTAAGAAAAATGATCGAAGCTCGAGTATATTGTTTGCAATGGGAATACCTGCACGTGTGCATTTAAAAACAAAATGGAAGGACCAAGGCGACCGAATTATCTGGTAATATCACAGGCAGAGTTCCTACGGAACTTTATACGTACTCCTGATTAAACATAACCTAACCTATCGTTTATTTGATGTATATAGCGACCCATTTTGGCCCCTGAGGATATTATTGCTAAGGCCAACATCACTAACCTCAGTCAGCCTTGTGCCCAAGATGTGTCGGAATCATCAACAACAATTGTCACTGCTCGAACTCTTGTGCCCCACACCAGTCACCCAACTCACGCAAAAAGCTTTCGGCAAAAACTTTGGTAAATATTAACTAGAAATCTATTCCCCCAACTTTCTCTTTTTCCCAATCCTACCAGTTTTAGTCACGTCAAGTCCCCCCCCCCCCCCCCAACTTTCATAAGTTTCGCCCCATCTCATTTAGATCAGGAAGGAGGATCTTTTGTAAAGTTGAGCGAGCATTCGTTTACTGACCATCATGTAAATTGATCCTGAAGTATAAATTACCATCCGAACAAAGGCATTCCGACTCTTATCACCGTTTCACCGTCAATTTCCAACGCCCATCATCGCCATTTTACCAATTCCCAAGATCCTTCCCTCGCTTGGTTATTTGACTTCTTTTGGGGTCGCTTTGGCCGTTTCATTTATCTTTCTCATTCGCATGTGCAACAATGCTATGGATATACAATTGCTGGAAGACTGTTACAGGAGTGAGAATTTTTGTATTCGTTCCTCAAAACGAGCACCATGCTCGACTTGTACTCGCACCTTTCTACTCAGTAATTATATAAAAATCGAAGCATTACTCGTCGCTGAATGGTCACCAACAAGCAAACCACAGATCTATACAGTATATCTCACTTAGAGGAAGCGGTTTGCTTTCATTTTCGTTATGCCACGACGCAGCAGCGACAATAACGGCCATATTGGCTACGAGCTAGCATTTGGAGAGATAGCTACAAGGTGCACCAAATTAAAATGGAGGGAAAAACAACGGCACTTCTATTCAAGGCAGTGCTTTGAGAGAGGATTTCTTAGGCTCTAAAAAACGTTGTTTCCTCCAATCCCTTATGCTTTTCGGAAAAGAAAAGCAACTGTCAACAAATCGACCAAAATCGTGCGTTTTAGGCCTAAGAAATCCGCTCTAACAGCATTGGCTTCAGTAAGACGTCCTTCTTTTCCCCCTCCAGTGACCCTTGCAGCTAACCCCGTTACAGGATCCAGCGTATACATATATATATAATAATGTGACGTTATTGTCACTGTACTATTAGAAATATGAAGTCACCTTAACGTGAACCGTCGGACTTTTACGGAAACACGAAGCTGCTTCTCGCCAGGATTCGGAGCCTTACGTTTAACTTCGTTTATGAGCGGCATGAAAATGAGAGTTAGGCCTACTGAAATGCAAAATACCACAGTTGAAGCAAATGAAATTACAGGAAGGATGGCGGAAAGCGCTGTGGGGTAGCATCGCCACGCCAAATTGTGGTAAACATCGCAAACACCGTAAATCGAAAGTATAATACTTCAGAGTATCGTTTTGCAGAAGCAAAACAAAATTCACACATCAAAATGCCACTCGTGCTTTTATGAAATATGTTGTTTGGGCGTTTTGGCTCTCAACTCGTCGACCTTCCGTCTCGGGTAATCAAATCTGGAAAGGCGCTTCATGCTAGAACGCACAAAGTATCGATTTCCTAGCGGCACTCGGCATACTATACGACTGAAACGGCATCGTTAAAACATTTTTGACTTTTGTATGTGAACCACAAAAATGCGGAATACTTAACACCCGAACAATTTTTTTTCTAATTAATTTTTTTTTTAGCCTCAATTCAGCCGAAGCAATTTAATGCTTATTTGGCTGAACCGGCTCAATTTTGAAGAAGAAATATCTGGTAAAGGGAGGAGCCAACTCGGGGATTTGAACCGGGAAACCTCCGATCAACGTAGGGGCCGAAGGACTGTCCAGAATTGGCCAGAATAGTTCCCATAGCTACTGGAGGAGCATGGTAGCCTCTCACGCTACCCTGGCCGGCAGTCCTGGCAGAGACTTTGCCAAGGACCCATTTCCTGGGGTTCGACCAGATCCGCAAACCTCCAGCAACCAGACTGGGCTCTCTCACCCCTCAGCCACGATGACCACAAAAGTTTAAAAAATTTACTGGACTGAGGGACTGAGTCAGTTGCAATAGGTTTACCTAGAAAGATCACACAATTTGCCCTAAAAAGTTTAGGGCGGTTCTCAGTCCAATGATTTCTGTTTTCCAAGTTGCATATGTAGTGTACCGTACATTGGTTAAGAGCGGGAGTCTGTCATCCTCTTGGTTAGAATGCGTCCTCTGATCCCTGGGCCACTGCTGCTAACTTTTTTCTTGGGTCCCCTGGGTCCTCACAAGCTCACGTAGCACGAAGGACTTCAAATTGGGTCCTGTTACTTCTAGGGATGAATACAGCCTAGAGTAACCATGCGAAGCTGTTAACGGAAACGGAAGTTGGGGCCCTAGAATTATTTATCTTTTTCAAGGAGTCCCTTAACATACAATTCACATGGAGAAATGTCATAAAAATGCCAGCTTACTTTTAAGAAACACGATTTATGTTATGGATTACTAAAGAGAAATTTGTAACTACACGGTTTTTTTTCATTAAAAAAAAAAATTCCCCCAGTGGATTGTAAAGTTTAGCTTTGTTTGGCAAAGGTGCAAACCGCAGCGTCGTATCAAAGACGAAGCGCTGTAACTTCTCGAAATAATATAATAAAATGCAATAAATTTGTTTAAATGAAAAGGACCGCACTTAAGGCAATCCAACGATTTAATGTTGGGACACCAAATCACGAGTAGTGTCGACCTGCAAAGTGCTTGGGGGCTTGGATGTCTGGCCGGAATTCGACGAGATGTGTGTTGGATGGCTCGGTGATAGATGAAAACGTACGTAATCGGTGAAATAGTAGTTTGCCGCTAGATGTTGATTGCTCCATTATTTAAAATATTGATGGTGTAGCTTGCCTGCTTCGACATAACCCTGCGTATACTAATTTCCAAATGTAATTAGGGTGATTACCGTGAACAATTGGGGACATGATGGCTTAAATGGGGACAGTTTAGGAGAAAAGGGGAGGATACTTTCTGGTTATATTTTAAAAGTTGACTTACGTTGATAACGGCGTGGAACGGAATGAGGCTTGGGAGGGAAGGTAATAGTTGCCTAAAAGCTAGACATAGTTCATAACAGCTACGCGCAGATCGCCATCCGCGCATTTACAGCGCCAAGGTCGGCTAGGGTGGTAGCTGCGTTCCTCGCATAGCTGCTGTCTCGGTTGGCTTTGGGAATAGTACACGAAACAGAATCAAGTTAAAGATTGTGTCGTCACAAATCGGAATGATTCTCGTATTTTAACATCACAATTTATGGTTTTCTAGGTTCGGCGATCTATTGGAATAATTAATTTTGATTTTTACTGCATTAGTCGTTTAGATTTTTGTTCTTATAGTAATTACTAGCAAACGATTAAAATTAGTACTGCGCACACACAGATAAACCTTCAAGGTCATTGTAGGCGTGCAAAGGATCATATACGTTCTGGAAGAACGTAAATATAGTACCCCAATATTCAATAGAAAATCTCCTAAACGTCACATTTTAAAACTGATTTTTTTCATTGTTATCGGTGTCATCTGTTACGTCCCGATATTCGTGTTGTAAGTTCTGAGATCTGAAAAACTATAGGTTCCATCGCCGAACTAATAGTCGGACGTTAAAGGAAAAAACTTGGAATACAACCCAAAAAGGGAGTAATGTTTAATTATTTCATGTAAACTGTCTGATTAACCTGGTGCATATAATTTCCGAACAGAAAGCCAAACGTGGTTACTCTTTCCGAATTTATCACCTTCTTCATATCCTGCCAATTCGCCTCCTTTACGTGCTCAGAATTCTGTTAAATTTTAGGAGGCGCTGAAAAAAGGCTGAAAAAAATGGCTGTGAAAATTGCCGGTGTTTTACTGTTTAGCTACCAGTCAGCTTTGTAGGTCGTGGATATATATTATTTTAAAACCACAATTTGGTCATCTCAGTTGCGAAAGCCATAATGGCTGAATTTAGCAGTACTCGATTCCTCAAAAGTGATTAATTCGTCAATCGATAGGGATCGCAACACTTTATGTTGCAAAGAACTGAAAACAAATTACCAGTTATTAGTACTGGTAAGTTAGGGTTTTTATATTTTTTATTTATTTCCAAGTGTACACGAATTCTTATGAGTTTACACAGTAGAAATGACCACTAGCAGGAGAGGCTTGGAGAAGGCGTAACAACACAATTCCACCCTTCGTTCCACCGGTCGTACTGAATCCTGACCCCCACGTGGCCATTTGCCGAACTAGTGTCCTTTTTTACTTTTGCGGTAAACGTACGTACGTTAAAAATTAACGCTGCGCAGATTTTTCTGCCTAATAAATATGCGTGAAAAATATACCTTGTACCACGAATAGTCCAAGCTTATAAACGGGACAGAAAGCCAATTGGGCTCGATAAGTGTTAAGTAAATATGATTTCAAAGGTCGTGGGTTCGATTCCCCGCTTAGGTAGTCTGGCATTCAAGTCCAAAAGGCAACGTAAATAGGTTTGCATCCGTATTTATAGTCCTAGCACGTGTCAATTCACAGGAACTAGCGTTTAAAAGAACTTAAAACGACAAAGGCATTTGTTTCTCGCGCCAAGGCCCACTGGAGCAGAAATTGCGTGCCCTGCCTCCCGACGCAACGCCAGTTCTCGCGCATGCCAGAAAGTTAAAGCCTCTTAGCTTCACTTTGTTAAAATAAGATTTTGGCGATATTAAATCGACTTCGTTTGAGCCAGGAGCTGAAACCTGCTGTTTGTCTCCCAGTCGGCCTTCTACAAAGGGTGGAATATGATTTCATTCGCTCCTGTAACTAGGCCTAGTTTCTGCTGCGCAACCACAAACTTTCAATAGAACGATTACGTAAATTTTGCAACGAAATTTTCAGAAACACGTGTATGTAGGTGGTTGATTAATCGGAACAGACCTAGCGTGGAAAGCTTGTCCAGCAATTATGAGCTGAACGTTCCATTCTATTTCTTGCAAATTTTGATGATTGGCTGCTTTTTTTGGTTTTTGTATTATTGATGAGTTCTAGACGAAATTTTGTTTACATTGCTTTCCTAGTTCTAGTTTTCTGCACAGCCGTAATAGGTGAGAAGAACATAACAACGATTTTGTCCGTTCGCCCATTCGTCGAGTTTTCAATTCCGGAACGTTGCCAAATAAAGACGAATGGGTCTCACCATTAGATCCACCGTCCAAAAATTAGTTATAAGAAATAAAAATAGAAATAAACCGGAAGTATGAAGCGGAAGTGGCCCACAAGTGGCCGGATGTGGCCCACAAGTGAACCCATCATCAATGGAACACGGTAACAGATAGACACAAACGGTTTTCACCATTAGATAGATCCAGCATCCAAAAATTAGGATTTTAAAATTATCAGATGTTAAAAATGAGTGGTGTTGTGAAAGGAAATTAAATAAGGGAAGTTTAAAGAGGGGAATTGTTTTTGCAAGGGGAAAAAAAAAGGAAATTTTGTATTTACTCAGGGAAATTCTGTAAGTGAGGAGTGGAAGCACTGAACATCATGGACTTTTCGTAAGCCGTATTGAGTTCTCGTCTACCTTTATTCATTTATTTCCCTTTATATTTATTTATTTAACTTGGCGAGTGTTGTCGGTCTGCTGATATCACTTCTTTGAAGGGCGGAACCGTTCACAGTTAAGCAGCCTCTTCATTTAACAGTCGTATTCTGGTATGATGTTAGTCAACACAAGACGTCGTGAATATCGTACTTGCTGATATCCACAATCGAACGGCAGAATCCTCGGTAAATTGTGGACTTCGTAAAAAAAAAAAAAAGGGGAAATGGCTTTATCATTTTTCACCAGGCAGACCACGAAGTCTGCCACAAACCACACAATTTTTACCCACCGTATAATTTGAAAACGTGTGTTCGCAATCCGTGTTTAATTTGCACCCGCTGCGTGTGTTTTGTGGTGTATATTATGTGTGTGTGTGTGTGT
>JAHWFP010158848.1:0-10152 GCA_023313725.1 Lithobius niger | reverse complement strand
GCGAGATCCGTCCCGCCTATCTGAACTGTTTACGAAAAAAAAAAATAAGCTTACGGCACACTGACGCTTTTGTTTGTAATCCATGTACAGTTCCGGTAAAAAAAAAAAAAAACGCCTTCGTTATACCAAGAATTTATAGCGTTTGGGAGGAGAATTTGTGACTGAGAGAGACCCATACTGAAACGTCTTGGATACAGTCGTTCAGTCTTAGTTTATAGAGGGCGCCATATAAAGTTGTCACGTAGTATTAAATCCCATGCAGAACTTGAAGTCGTGCAACAGTCGCTTTCTTGAATGGGCCCATTATTATTATTATTATTATTATCACTCTATGGTGGGGCCAGTAACTGGGTTAGCTGCAAGGGGCACTGGAAGGGGAGAAGAAGGTCGGCTTACTGAAGCCAGTGCTAGTAGACTGGATTTCTTAAGCCTATAACGCGCTATTTTTGTTGTTGGGAGAAAACGACGGTTTTTTAAGCCTAAGAAACCCGCTCTCAAAGCACTGTCTTGACTAGAAGTGCCGTTGTTTTCCCTTAGATTTTAATCTAGTGCTCCTTGTAGCTATGCCCTCCAAATGCTACAAGAGAGATAGCTGCAAGGGGCACTAGATTAAAATGGAGGGTTAAACAACGGCACTTCTAGTCAAGGCAGTGCTTTGAGAGCGGATTTCATAGGCTTAAAACAACGTTGTTTTCTCCAATCCCTTATGCTGCGAGGTTGTAATTGAAAAATAAAGCTTCCACTTGCTTAAAAATGTCAGCAACTGCTAACAAATCGACAAAAATCGAGCATTATATGCCTAAGAAATCCACTGTTAACAGCACTGTCTTCAGTAAGACGCCCTTCTTTCTCCCCTCCAGTGACCCTTGCAGCTATCCCAGTTACTGGCTCCAGCATAGAGTTATATACAATAATACAACGTTGTGTCACTGCCCTATAGCAAAGCCCTCCTGACGACGCTCTTTTTCGTCTTTACCACCACCAGTTTTACAAACTACTATAGTGTCCGCGGCCTATCTTGAGTTCGTCCCAGAACGACACAGATACTCAGTTGTACGTTTTTGGTAGCAGAGCGCCTTGTTGATATCCAATATGGTTGCAAAAACAATGGCGACCGTCGATTAATGCCGTCCCTTCCAGGAAAAAGGAACCGCTCATAAAATACCTATAGGACTCAAGACAGACCGCGTAAACAATAAACAGTTCTTCAGATACTAGCAATTTAGCTGTGGGAGCTTCAATTTAAACATAGTGGTTTAATCTTACTTGGATAATTTGGTATTGCGTGTGTTGAGGTGAGAATATTAATGGTTTCTAAGTCTTCGCCAACATTGACTTTTCCTTTCGACTGTTTTCAATTTTAAATGGTATTTTGCCTCTAATTTAAGCGACTAATTTGAAATTTGCGTTATTTTGTATTATTTTATGACATGTTGAAGATAATCATGACACATTTTATGGCATTCTACTAAAACCGGAAAATTTCATGCATTTTATAAATTTTATGACACGTGTGGAGTCCTGCAATGATTAAAACAAAAAAATTGATCGTTCAGGTTCCAGGGTAACTCCGGATTAGCTCGACCAAATGAACAAGGTGGGGGGGGGGCCCCCCCGCCGCGGGGGGGGGAGGACGAAATTTCTGGCTTATATCATATTTCAGATTTTAGATAGGTTAATAGTTTTTTTCTAAAACCGTGGCAGAACAACTACAAGTGAACAGTTTTTAAATTTACGCGTGACGCCCTAATTTTACTCTTACCACAGAATGTCATAATTTTTGGTATAAATAAACCTTCCATACTTATCTGCTATCTGGCAGAGTTTGGTCGAAAAATACTGAATAGGAACGGAGGTATTAATTGTTTTAGTTTTGCTGGCGTGAATACTTCAATCATATATACAGGGTGATCCATCTCAAGTGTTACGAGCCGATATCCTGTGAATGGCTGATGAGAGAATAATAATAATAATAATAGAAATGAAATGATGGGTGTGATGGGGGGACATTTTTCACGAGAAAAAAAAAGAATGACCTTGAGTTGATATTTCGAGGTCATCCTCGTCCTATCTTCCAAAACAGGTACGATACGGCAAAACCGTAAATTAGAAAGTTGGACGCAAGCAAGCAATATGACCAACCAAGAAAACAGATTCAAAATCGGATAATAGATAAAATCGTTACGATGATGGTAAAAGCTAACTTGAATCCGTTTTGTTGGTCATATTGTTTGTTTGCATCCAACTTTCTAATTTACGTTTTTGCTGTGTCGTGTCTCGTTTGGCTCGGCCTTGAAATATAAACTGAAGGTCATTCCTTTTTCTTGTGAAAACGTCCCCATCACACCCATCATTTCATTTCTATTATTATTACTCTCTCATAAGCCATTCACAAGATAACGGCTCAGAACACTTTAGTTGGACCACCCTGTATATATACTCGTCCCGAGTATGATATATTTAAAAAAGTAGACCTACATTTTCGAGGAAAAGTCATTGAGGTTTTATACACACTGAACGCTGAAATAACGACAGCTAAAAACTAATACCAACTTTACAAATTAATGCCTGCCGCTGTACGGTTTCTGCGTAGCTGAACTTTTTTTAAATATTAAAAGCGACGATGCATTTTGTCATTAAAATAAAATACAGCAAGCCACTTAAAAGTTGGTTGCTATTATACAAAACAGACAAAAAAAAAAAATCCGTCATCACGATGCGCATAAATCGGGATAAAATTACAAAAGCTGTGACGCATCAAAATCAAAACAACTACTTTGAAACATGTAAGCCTGAACATAAAAAAAGCAACATGAATAACAGCTAATCCCTCCCCCCCCACCCATCCCCCAACACATCCTTCCACCACAAATTCCCGTAATCTTTTTTATATTGCAAAGGGGGGGGGGGAGCGAAAAGCAGTAAAACGAACAACATAGGAAGCGACATTAATACCGATTATACAGAACATTACGGAACCCCCCTAAAAGGGGAAAAAAAAAACCGCTGAATATCGACGCACAAACCGAAAAAGCTAAGCGGTAAATAAAAAGGCAAAAAGGAAATGGCGAACGAGCTATTGCCAAGGAAAATTGCTTTGGCCTATTGCATAACACGGGCCAACGATTCATAATAATCCCCCACGCCGACGACGGACCAGCGGCAACTATCTGCCGGTTGACACAATACAGTCACTCGCCTCGCCTCCAAGTACAAGCCTAATAACATAGGCAACGACGCACCAACCGTACTCAATAACCGTAATAACAGCGTTCGTTGCTGCAGAAGCGCTTAGCGGAAAAGTTCACATAGAGAGAGAGTGAGTATAACGCGTCGTACATCACATTAAATGAAATGGCCAACGAGCCATTTTACTTCCATTTCGTTTTCGTCGTACATTTTTACGACAAGCGCCTCGTACTCATTTCAGGATACTTTTACACTTCATCAACCTCGCATTTTTAAGCTTTTTCATTTTATTTTATTTTTTTTTATCTCTTTTCCTTATTTTTACCATTTCGTCCGACTCATCATGCATGGAGGGCTGCAGCCATCTCATTATTTGGACCCAACGACGAGAATGGAACCAGGCCTTTCATTTTCGGCCCACTTTTCGCTTTGCTTCTCATGGAAAGAGTGTGTAGTAAAAAAAAATTACTGCATGTTTGTGGATACCACACACCATCTAGATACCCCTGTTTTTCAAGGGGAAAGAAAAGGACGGGGGTAAAACCGAAAAGCCTGGAAGGCCCCGAAGGCCTTATAAATGCTGGAAATACGCTTGACGGTTGAATAAAAGGTCGCATGTAAAGTATATACAGGATGATCAGTTAAGCTGTGACCCAGCTTGAAAGCTGAAGTACTAAACAATACGTTGTGAGACCCGGGTGATGTGATGATGCCAAGAGGGGCCATTGATTGGACAAGAAATGGATGACCTTGCCAAATGTTATCAAGGTCATTCAACAGCTAACTTCTTTAATATGCATCACACACCACGAGATAAATTAGGAATATGTAGGGAACAAAGACCTAACAATGCAAAAAAACGGAACAAAAACCGGACCAGTCTTGCAGGACCTAGGACGCACGTAAAGTGGTTACTTTCGACCCATTCAAACACTCCGTCCTGCAAGAAAGTATCGCCTACTTTCAGGGCTCGAATGTAGCCATTTTACGTACGTCGTCGTAGGTCTTGCAAATCTAGTCCGATTTTCGGTTTTTTTTTCCAGTGATAATGTTTCTTTGTTCCCTACATATTCCTGATTTATACCCATGGTGTGTGACGCCTATTTTAGAAGTTAGCAGTTGAATGACCTTGATAACATTTGGCAAGGTCATCCATTTCTTGTCCAATCAATGGTCCCTCTTGGCCTCATCACATCACCAGGGTCTCATAACACATCGTTCAGTAGTACTTTGGCTTTCAAGCTGGGTCACAACTGATCATCCTGTATGTTTATGCAGCATACAAAACGACTATACCATGCGCAATGGCTGTTTGCCGTGACGTCACCATGAGTTAGCCAATGACGAACGAGAACAACGGCTGTTTGGCCGTCTGATTGGACTAGCCCAGTCACGTGATATGCACGTCACAGCAAACAGCCATGGCGTGTGGTATAACTGACGTGCGAGAGCCACTACCACGAGTTTGGCATAATCCACCATTAAAATGGAGGCATAATCACAAACGCGCGAAAAGGAATGTCCATCCACTGGACCCATCCACAGTCCCAGGTTTAAGTATTATTCCGAGGCAGACATACGTTAATGTCGACATTGGAATTATCACAAGTGCATTTGGATTCTGTTAACAATCGACCTCAATTCAGAAATTTCGAAATGTAGTATAACAGCTTATTTTTCCGCCAACCAATAAAAACTCACAGTTGCTGCGTCGGAAAATACGGCGCATTAAATATGATTCCAACTTATATTTTTTTCCAAATCAACACTGCGTTGCATATTGCGTTCACCAAAGAGGAAGATAACAACAGTCGAAGGTTGTGGAGCACCTTATTGCAACAACCGTCACTACGCAATTATGGGATTAAAACACCGCTGCAGGGCTGCCACCAGCTGCATCCGGCGACCACTACTACAATCTAACATTTACGAATCGACGGAGCACAAATTTAACTACAACGGCAATTAATATTTACAGTTCGTAAAACCTGTAGCTCAAAACATTAGTCATACCTATACCACGCGCCATGTCTGTTTGCTGTGACGTGCATATCACGTGACTGGGCTAGTCCAATCAGACGGCCAAACAGCCGTTGTTCTCGTTCGTCATTGGCTAACTCATGGTGACGTCACGGCAAACAGCCATTGCGCATGGTTTATTCACACACAGTTCAAAGTATTGCAGAGAAGGTTTCAGACCCGTACGCGATGTTTTGCCAATTTAGACAGTAACGACTATTGCATTTCTAACTAAATACCAATCCCGGAGGATTCACAGCATTTAAACTGCACATAATTTGTATACAGATTTCAAACTGTCACGCCGACACACACGGTTTCAAGGGAGGTGGCCATGGTCCCTACGTAACGTAGCCACGAATGTCAGAAGCACTAAACTGCAACAAACAAAAGATGATCTACTTACAGTAGCCTACAGGCTTCCGTAATCGGAGTGCCTGAACGACCGCGACTAATCTTCAATCGTCTCGGCATCCAAGCCGCTAGGCCTCATCAATGATCTGAGTCCTGGCGGACTCATGCGTAGCCTCCCGCATCTACACAGGTTACACAAGTTTGATGAGGGAAGAATCCGAGCTTGCCTTTTATAGAGGCAAGGGTATTTATTCTGCAGGCACAACTGCTGACCGAGGCTATGACAACTCGGCATGCGTTACACCCGACCATGAAAGGCAGGATCATAAGCCAAGTGCTCCTGACGTCATAAGTCGCTCTCCTACAGGGCTGCACTTCCCTGCCTCTTACAACAATCAAACACGCTAAGCCCTAAGGATTAATAATGGCTGCAATCTCCGTACTAATTTATAACAATCGTTCGGGAATTCGAAAGAGCGGCGTAAAGTACTGTTTCGTCTGTTTTTTTTTTTTTACAATACCCTATACGACACGAATGAGTAACTTAGGATGTGATACGTATTTACTTTTATCTCTACATTTATATTATAGGTGCAAGATTTTACTCTGCAAACATTTGAGGCTGTTGCGAATTTTTAAAACTGCTTATTAACTTTATGAAGAGTTGCCCAACCTTCCAGATGCATGTGACACTAGTAACCATATAAGTCCTATTTAAATTGATAGTATGTTTTGTGTTATTTATATTTTTAAAACGTTTGGTAACCTTTACGTGTCAAGGACATTATCTTATAGAATTTATGTACAATTCTTACCAAAGGTTACTTGATAAATTGTACCACAATCCGTAAGTCAACAAAGACAAGCCCCAACAAGTAATAAATAAAATTAATTATACAATTTTTTTTATTTAATTTAAAAAAAAATAGTTACACCTTACCCACTGCACCAGTAGACACTCAGGTGTCGATAAAACACAACAATAAACTTATACAACGCAGAATGATATTAGGGTTGGGGAAGAACGATATGAAAATCTTTTATCCCAGTAATGCTTCTAAAATCTCGATACGTGATAGTATCCCAATAAAAAAAAATATTAGATTGGAATAATCATTTACAATTTTATTCAGTAAAAAAAATCACCTTAGCTGAAGCGTACAATACCTTGGCCTACAAAGTAAAAATAAAGAAATAAAATAAAATTCACTTAGAAAACATTAGGAGTTTGAGAAATCAGGTCTACATAAGATTCGATGTAGCTATCGTCTAGTTTTGATATCATAAAGCTATTGCGTCGTTACTATAGAGTTTGCTACAAATAAAATACTGCACATTTCCAATGAAATACTAAATATAAATATGAATTTTACATTAATAACATTACGTAGATAATTTGACACTTCAAAAAGTATGGCACGATAATCGGCAAAGTTTTTTTTTATCACGATATCATAGATTTTTCGATAACCGGACACCCATTAGTTTTTTTGGGGGGGAAGGGGGTGGCAAGCAGCTGCATGAAAACAAACTGAGGTTTCCTCATATTTCACCCACGAAGAAAAAATAATTCAAGTCAACGTTAGCCTATTATGGATTTGAAAAAAAACCCAAAACTCTTAAAAACTCCCGAATTTTAAAGCCCAGCTAGAACTAGGGAGAGTTTCTACTAATATTCCTATAATCCTAACCAGCAAAGCCTATTCCTACGAAGGATGATCGATCAGGACACGCCCAAAACAACCCCAGGTTTCTGTTACACATTTGCACCAATAGAGGAAAATGACACGACGTAGTATTATTGTATATAACTCTATGCTAGATCCTTAATGGGTTAGCTGCAAGGGGCACTGCAGAGAGAAACAGAAGGGCGTCATACTGAAACCGATGCTGTTAAGAGTGATTTCTTAGACCTAAAACGCGCGATTTTTGTTGTTGGAGAAAACAACGTTAGTTTAAGCCTAAGAAATCCACTCTTCCGTTGTTTTTCCCTCCATTTTTATGTAGTGCACCTTGTAGTTATGCCCTCCAAAACCCATACTGGTGCCAATATGGCGGCAAATGTCACTGCTCTATGTTCGCAAACATCTCGAAAAACACGGAAATCAATGCTGCCTTTTTTTTTAACGAAAATGAAGGTCGCCAATCCGACTCTGGTAGAAGAAAACTGAAGCATTACGTGTCCCCCATCCACCAATACACCCCACCCCCCACAACAAAAAAGGGACAAGCCGTGATTCCGAGCTCAGCTTATCAAATCCATGTGCTCTTAGCCAGATCTTAGATAGGAGGGGAACACGAGAGTGTAAGC
Source organism: Lithobius niger (assembly GCA_023313725.1). Classification (NCBI taxonomy): domain Eukaryota; kingdom Metazoa; phylum Arthropoda; class Chilopoda; order Lithobiomorpha; family Lithobiidae; genus Lithobius; species Lithobius niger. The sequence goes on along the minus strand of JAHWFP010158848.1, from coordinate 2,279 downwards.
AACTATCGTCTCCACCTTGACAAATCTTGCCTCCTGCACTTGGAAAATAAAAACCACAATTCAGAAATCAGTGAGTGCACCGGTAGAAACTTTCTAAATATTACAGCTAAGAACAACAAAAAAAAAACACATGAAAAATTCTAAAGCGAAACAAAAAAATGCTGCTAAAACATCAGCGGCGGTATACTAAAATAAACTAGCTAATAGGGATTGGCCGATATGAGTTTTTAACCGATCCACCCTTCTATTTTTCCATTCGACTGGCGATACCATCGGGGATCTTTGTGTCCCTGGCAGGTCTAACCTTGGTGGTAAAGCAGTTGAGATCCTAACCCACCTTTCCTAATTCGATCCCACCGTTCCATTGGTCATGCAATTTTTAAAAATTAATTTTTACCTATATGCAAGCTTTTTAAATTTTATCTTGTTTTAGTTTTTATTTTCCCCCTTCGCATTCCCTTTCTTTCAAGGTTTTTTTTTTTTTTTTTTTTAGTTTTTATTTACACACATCGTAAATGCAGCCCCTATTAAGGCTGGCAGTCAGCGATCCCCGGGATCCTTGCCAGACCTGTTGCTCTGGCAACAAAATGATTATTATTATTATTATTATTATTATTATTATTATTATTCCGATGAAGGGTAAACCGATGAGATCCGACCGATACCGATAATAATAAAAAGTAAAGCTGCTAAAAATTTAATTTCCATACAAATGCAATTTCAGTTTTTTTTGTTTTGCATGGGTTCCAACTGTCGAGATAATCCAAAAAGTTCTTTGCAGCAATAACAGCATTTTTACTCACATTCCTACTTATGGCTTCAGTACATTCATCTACTGGTTAGATTTTAAGTTGGTCGTTGGAAAACTCATAGAGCGTCAGAACCATCACGTGCTACACTTTCATTATAAACTGTGCAATATAGTTTTACTTTTCTCAATTGGTTGTCGCTTTTGCCACGCTTAGCTTTGCGGGGAAAACTGATTTGTTTCTTGGTGTAACGAATATCTGTATCGGAAGCCTTACAGTGGTTCGATACCCATACGCAAAAAATACCGATATATACCGATTACACCGACACCGATATAGTTTATTCCACATTATGTTTTCAGAAAACTGACTGGATGACGACTCGTTTCCTTGCACTTAGAGTGCAAAAACATGTGGATATCACATTTGTACGCTCAACAAAGTTACTGTTAGAGTTTATGAATGAGATGTTTACGGATTATTTGCACTCGTAGTGGAAGAAAACGTGCCGTCATACAGTCAAGTTTTCTGAAAGCATAATGTGGAACAAAGTATAGCAATATCGGACTATCCCTACTAGCCAAGTGGACAACACACACATAGTAAAATCCTTCGCCCTAAGGCTACCGGTGGGGATGTCTAGGGAGAGAGCTGGAGAAACACCTTCGAATCAGAAGGATGCAGAATGATGAAGATATCAAAATACTTCAAATTAGCCATCCATGATTACAAGTTCAAAGTTTAGTTCCGTACTGTTGTTTTAACTATCGCTAAAAATACAAAATACGACTCGGCTAGTGTTTAAATCATCACGCAGTCGGGGGTTCCCCTTAAGTTGCCCCCCCCCCCCCGAAAAAAAAGTTACAGAAGGCCACTCCAGTTCCAGTAAATCACCTAGTAAGTCACTAAAAGTCCCCTGCAATAGGCCACCCCCATTCCTCTCTGGTGCAAGGGCGGTATGTGAAGCCACACCGTCCCTTGGACAAGTGGGGTTTCCCAAATTACGCCCAGTGGTGCAGTAGACACCCCGCCGCGTCTTAGAATATTCTATTAAGTAGCAGTGGTCCGGTTAGCGCACCAGCCAGTTTGCTCAGGGCCATCATTTTGACTTGGGTTGCCAGCTACTTACCGGGGCCACGCAAGTAGCCAGTTAAACAAAGTCGAGTAAAACAGAAGAACCCTCCTCCTCCAACCTTAACCCCCAAACTCGAAATACTTTTAGGTAAGTAGTTACGGAGATAAAAGGTTGAGAAACCTTAAACCCGTTTGTTGCATTTAGAATAGAACTCCATAACCAGCAATTAGGCCAATTAGTTTTGGGTTTCCTCCGGTGGAGTAAATTACGACGCTAAATAGTTAACTTAGGAAAGCAGGCCATTAAATAAGTCAAGCCATCTCTCACCATCTACAGAGACACACACACACACACACACTAAATAATTAGTTGCGGAGTAAAGGCACTATCTTCCACAATGGCTTTATATATGTGACTATAGTTTAGCAACACTACGCCAAATAAGTAAATCTTGA
>JAHWFP010158847.1:40536-54519 GCA_023313725.1 Lithobius niger | reverse complement strand
CAATTTGGTAAAATTCAACCTTGCCTTGCTGTTATTATACCTAGAGTAATTTTTGCACAGGCTAGCTAGTTCCATTTACCCTGGAAAAAGATAACCGAAGTCAACACATAAACCACGAACAATGCGACCAAGCACTGCACAAGGGTCGACACCATTTGGTATCAAACTTTGTATGACTTGCTGAGTCATCTTACATATATCGCAAACATTCACCACTCATAATGGTACCGTCAACAGTTTGTTGTAGGCTGAAAATAAGGCTTTTCTGTACTGATTTTCGATGTATTTAGTTATTTCGTTATATTTACATATTTTTTTTTTTAAAGATATCTCTCCGAGTTTTATACTATGGTCTACAAACAGTCAATAATTTTTCACAGGTTTTCTTTACAATTTTCTGTAGGTTTTGAAGGGGTCTTGGAAGTAAGCGTTAACGATTTGACACGGACGGAATTTTATTACAACCAGATTTAGCAAAATTTTTTCATTGCATTATGAATTGTGCTTGTTTTTTAGTGGAACTCTAAGACATTTTCCAAAAAGATTCAACTTAAAGTTTCTCAAGCGATCGGTCTTATAACAAATCGTTTCGAATTAGGTTTACAGGCCGACCCTCTTTTTAGTAGTTGTAGATTGTTTCCAGTGAACTTACATGTCTTGAACTGTTTTATCATACACACCATTTTTTTTATTACACTGATTCCTTTTGTAGAAAAAAAATTAGATCTCCACTCGAGCTGAAAAATGTTTCGTGTTTTATTTGTGTAGCACAGACCTCTTCAGTAGTGGTTCAAGAGTTACACGTGTTGGGTTTGTATCAGACGTTTTTATCAAATTTTTATTCATGATCTTAGTTGCAAAAAAAAATGACCTAGGCTAGACGGAAGGTTCTGTTCATCTCTAGGCTAACTGAAAAATAACGAACTCAGGATAAAACAAGTTGCTTGCGTACCTCATTTTGAAGGGCAGTTATAAGGCCTCTTATTTCACATTAGTTTTTTTTGTTGCTAAAAAGCCTCTCAGTACACAACTTGTTGGCAATGCAACACTTTTTTTTACCACCAGCAGCCTATGCCACTCGTAATTTTTTACTGTCAACTGTTAGTCTGTTTGACGAATAGGCAGTGTTAAAAAGTCGCTGGGCTTGAAGTCACTCGGAAAACAGCCTTTTTACAATGTTTATAAAAGACGATTATTGTGTATAGTGTAAAAATACCTTGTGTTTTATACCTTTTAAAAAGATGAGGAGGGTGAGAACCAGTCCAAAATATGTTTTAAAAAAAGACAGTTATAGTCTACACATACGCTATGATATATAATGCTCTGAGTTTTTAAGGATCCTAACGTGATGACTATTAAGATTATTAAAACGTACACTTATTTTTCCCATATAGGGAATTTTAGACTCTATTCTAAAAACTGAGGTTCTTTTAGGACACTGCTAATTTTTTCCTTAGTACATTACAACTTTGCTAACTTGAAGCCATTCTCGAACATTGTTAGGCTTTTAGAGTCACAATCTTAAAACATATTTTTTACGGATCTAACCATTCAACAATGGTTGAAATTCTTGGGGTATGAAGAGGAAAACTTGTTATAAGTGCGCCATCGATAGCCTATTTTACCTCGTGGTGCAGAAAACAAAAAGCCCCTATTGGTTGGACCTTTACTGTACTAAGGTCTTGATATACATGCGAAAGTTGTAATGTTTGAAAAACAGAGTACTTTTTGAGGACGCAAGGACTGTCTGGAGGTGAAAAACATATTGTAACGCCTACAAAACTAACAAAATTTACATCACTTCACTAAATTCTGTTAACCTGAAATTCGGTCAGATTTGACTTTTCGTAAAAGATCTTAAGCTACCAGGTTAGAGTCTGAATTAGGCCTGACTGATTTTTTTAACGAAGCGGCTAAGAACTGATCGATAGTAAAGTATAAAGAAGCCCAATTCCTACTTTATCTATATCTATAGTGGCTTTAAAATGGTATTTCTGTTGGTTAGTTTTTTTAATCTCCCTCGATGGTGAAAGTCGTAGCCCTAACATTCTTTTAGGACACATGATTTCAGTTTTTGATGATAAAACTCGTAACAAGCTACTGCAATGTTTTTTTTTTTACTTTTTAAGATTGAATACAACGGTAAGGTTTTCATAATCTAAACAGTACAACAACATTGTTTGCAGAAAAAAGTGTGCATTTAAAACCCTCGCTTTTAAAAGTTTTAACTTAATTCAAATCTGTAGTAGTTTAACAAATTGGCGATTGTGTGAAAATTCAACAGACCTTAGCGAAATTGTTACTCGATAGATAAATATGGCTTAGGGTAGTCTAATATTACTACTCGCCTTGGGGGTCCCCACTTGCAAGCCGACCCTGGTGTGATATATATGTCTTAGTTGAATATATATTTCCATGAAATTCTGTGATTTGTAGATTTATTTCTACTCCAAGAAAAGTAAGTGTTGGTGGGGAATTCTATTTATCGTTACGGTTGCCCTTTTACTTTTTCCTATACGTATGTAAAATAAAAAGAGAAAACCAAAAAACCGCCTTTAATGTCGTCTATCCTACACGTAGGCTACAAAGTAAAAAGGCCTATCTTTTCTTCTGGTGAGTATTGCTTGAGTAGACTAACTCGCTTTTTCGGATTGTTAAACTGTAAATTAAAAAAAAAAAAAACAGCAGCAGGTTAATGAAAAATTGACAAAAGAGCTTAACTTGTCTTTTTTTTTTTAATTTACAACCACTTACCTTTTTCGAACTGAACTGGTGATTCGACGAACAGCGGCGAGTTGATGTTTTCTGGCGCTCGTCACGCAATTTTTAATTTGCTAAATTGCATTGTTTCAGTTGAAGCTCTGTCCACCAAATCCTGTTCGGTTCTTTTCGTACGCTCTTACATTAAGGCTGCCCTCGCACTAAGCGGCCAGGTTGCACGGCTGGTGGTTGTCGCGGCCAAAGAACACGCCGTTTTTCATGATAGTTCACGATCACGTGGTGAAAAATGAATACGATGCAAGTGTGGTCGTCCTTTGGCCGTCTGAACACCTCTCGGGATTCTAGTGGCCGCTGCGACTGTAGGCACTCTATTTCGGTCATTTTTCGATTGGTTAGTCTCATAGTACCGTTGGTCATTGCACGGCTCGAATCATGTGACGACTTTCAAGCAATTGCGAGGCGTGTACTACGTCACGATGTGGCCGCCCATTTCGCTCGAGGCAGTGTTTTTTTTTGGTGGTTAGCCCGTTTTTTGTCTTTTCAGGTTAAAGGGCTTATACGAAAGGTTTAACGTATAATAGGTAGGTTGTCTTGACATCTAGGTCGCGAGACGTTAACTACACGTCGTTTTTTGACAGTACTGACAGCTTACATATAGCCCGTCACTTTTTGTTTTGACGAATTGAGAGGGAGGAACGATTATTTTGCTTTAATTGGAGGGGTCCCACGCTCTCTTGACAATCGTTAATAGCCGATAAATGTCGTAACTACATTCCTACGCCCATAACAGTATTAACCTCACGACCTCTGGCCCATATACCGTTACGTTAATGGACAAAAACGCGTGACGGATTGGGTCTTTTTACAATAGTCATTCGTTCTTGTCATTGCTGTCTAGCCAATTCAGAGGTCTGAGGGCCGTAGGGGGAGACCACCGTGTTGGGGGGCGGGATTGTTCGTATTATAGCCCCGAGCAATTTTAGACTTACCGATTTTGGACGAGATCCTTACTTCATTCTGTTCTGGGATAGCTACTGTCAACACAGCTCACTAACTATCAACTCTTGGATATTTTTTTTATCCTCCATCGCGTCTCGTGAGTTGTGTGTTTCGTATACTAGGGAATTTAACACGCTTTTTTTTTTATTGACTTTTTTTTTTAATTGGTTTTTCATGCCTAACCTCCGACATCCTTCTCGTGCAGGAGATCGGTCTGTGGGGGCCACACACTCATCCCCCGCCTGTTACCTTGTGCCCCACTTACTCGCCTGAAAGTGCCGACCCCAAAAACGCTTCCTCAAAGTCCTGGGCCGACCGCCAGTGAACGCGACGAGGTGATTAACTACGTTCTGTTGTTATGTTTTTTTTCTTTCTTTCCCTCCTAATAATGCTTTTAGTTTTCTTTCTTTTCTCTCTATTGTAGTTAATCGCCGATATTACAGCTGCAACCTGATATACGTGATCTGTCACTCACGGTACGACCTTTGAAATAACAACATATAGGTTTAAAACTGGTTGTCCTTGGTGTGTGCGCTACGACTTTCTGTAACAACAGATACAAATCTTTTCCATTTTGTTTTTTTTCTACTTTTTTATCAGCTAAGGGTGGGATTCAACAGCCAAGAAGGCGTTCCTAGTTTTTACTTCTACTCTGGGCTGAAGTGTACTAGCCAACTGGAGGAAACAGTTATCGCGAGCGGGCGACGCCCGGATGCGGCAGGGATATGAGGCGGGTATTTAACGTTCCATGGAGGGAAAATGTTGATCCTAGGTGCACATGGGCCGAGCAATAGACCCAACTTTGTGCTGAAGTGTACTAGTCACCTGGAGGAAACAGTTATCCCGGGCGGGCGACGCGTAGATGCGGCAGGGATATCGGGCGGGTATCTAACGTTCAAGGGAGGGAAAATGTTGATCCTAGGTGCACGTGGACCGACCAATAGACCCTAGATGCACGCGCCTCCCCCCCTAGGATTTAAATGTGGTACCCAAAAAGCATGGGGCTCTGTTAGGCTGTAACCCTATACTAGACACCCGGGTGATTATAACTACTAACCTTGTGGTAGCCTTTACTATAGCTAATTCTTCTAGTCTGTTCTCATCTCCATGTTAAATCCCATAGGGTGATTATTCCCCGAACCGAGATAGAGGGAAGGCTTCCAGCCATGAAATTGGACGAATGGCTGCAGCCGTGTAGGCCATTTTTTCTTTATATATGTAAGTTTTCCATTTTAAGTTTAAAAAATGCCCTTGTTTTTATTTTAGTAATTAAAAAAAAAATGCCTTCCTTGCCGTTGTTAAGAAAAGGTTAGGCCACTAAACTAGTAAATTCAATTTCTTTGGCCTAAACTTTATTTTTTTAATTTATTGGCTCCACATTTGCAATTTTTTAAGACGTGTTTATGTGTCTATTGCTATTGCTTGAGCACGTGTCAGCCTCCAGGCTTTTATTAGGCTGCGTGATAACGAGCCGCCGCACACTGCGAAACGTCGCCAAAAACGTTCCATGTGCACCTTTTGGAGGTCAGAGCCATAACTTCAAGGCTTACCAACTACGAAACTCACAACCAAAAGGAAAACAAACAAAAAAAAAAAACAAACAAGTGAGGTGTGCGATGTTAATTTCAGGGGGGAAAAAACGGAAAAAAAACTAAACAAACACAAAAAAGACAACACGCCACTTAGTTTTAGTTTACCCAGCAAACAGCCAAGTCCCCCCCCCCCCTCCACCACCCCCACTGTTACGCGATCTGCAATGATGGTAACAGCTGGGACTGTTCGGATTTTTTTACAGACTAGTTTTACAGGCACTGAGAGAGGGGGAAAAAACAGACGTAATGGATTCTGCGGCAAACGGAAAACAGAGGCGGATATCCCTTAATCCCAAAAGGACGTGCGTCCGGATATAAAGCAAACACACCTAGTCTGTTGGTGAAAGTCGTAATCTTACGTTGAACCAGCTGTTGAACAACCAAGTCGCATTTAAGGAGATCCTAGACTCTGAGAAAAGGTATAAAGGGTGTTTTGATGCGATGTTTTTCAAGTCACTCTGAAGGTGGTTTCGTAGGATTTTTAGAGTTAAAGAAGAACTGTAGGGGCCAGTGACGAGGCTGCTCCTGCTCAATTTAATTGTTTTACGATTTTGTAATTTACAATTTACTCTCTATAATTTAGAATAGGCAGCCACAGCTAGGCGGGCATGACTTAGCGGTTAGCCATCGTATAGGGCAGCGACACGACGTAGTATTATTGTGTATAACTCTATGCTGGAAGCTTAATGGATTAGCTGCAAGGGGCACTGCAGAGAAAAACAGAAGGGCGTCATACTGAAGCCGATGCTGTGAAGAGTGATTTCTTAGACCTAAAACGCGCGATTTTTGTTGTTGGAGAAAACAACGTTATTTTAAGCCTAAGAAATCCGCTCTTCCGTTGTTTTTCCCTCCACTTGTATGTAGTGCACCTTGTAGTTATGCCCTCCAAAACCTATACTGGTGCCAATATGGTGGCAAATGTCACTGCTCTATCGTGTTCTAAAGTAAAAACTAAAAACATTCGCATACAGCAGTGAGGTTTGACGTGAACGAAACAGTACAGGGACACTGCGGTGTGTGAAACCTTACAGGAAAGTTTATTTGCGCGTTCCTTTGCCGTTTTGACTTCGGATCAGTTAAGCCTTACCTTAAACATCGAACGAGTTTGTTTTTGTTTTCTAATACTTTTTATGTTGTTAATACGCACACGCACAAGTTCTTACAGAACTTCGTGCCGTTTGCTGAATAAACCTATTTATTATTATTAATGCAAAAATTGGTTTTGTAAAGTGTAGTTTCGCTTCGGAACCTTCTGCATGCGGCAAGCGGTGTCTACAGTTTGTAGCGGTGTCTACAGTTTGTAGGTAACCCGCCTCCGATCTATAGGAGGTGAAATGCTAAGCGTTTCAGCTAACATGCGCAGACGAAAGCCTTCCATTCTTGGCAGAAGGATAGTAAATGAAGATTTAGGGCAAACTTGGCTACCGCAGCGCTCTGCCGCTTTTGACGCGATGCACCGCTCGCGCGGAACGTTGGTTCCCTCATTTAACCATTGATAAAGATCGCAATATCCATGCCATAACTAGTGAATTATGTACGGTTAAATTACTACGTCCGTTTTAAACGGGTCGAGATAGGACCATTGTTGAGGAAACAAAGGCCGTTTGAACATGACAAATTGAGCCTGCTGTTATATTACAAACGATAAACATTTTGGCCTTATCTTCATGATGTAACAATCAGCCGGCGTAACAGTGGAACCGAGGCAATAGAGCCTATTAAATGTACCCTGGTGACCGTTACCTACGTAACGCAAATAAAACGGCCGTATAACATCAACGTTAGACTTAAAAAGGGCTGATGTTTATGCAAATGCAAATGGTGACTATATACACCCCCAGTTTTGTGCGAAAATCTGTTTCAGTGGTGCTATACGTAAAACTCTTTCTTTAATATTGTTCGAATTCGGACGTCTGTACTGGCTTCTGAGTACGAAACTTTCATTTTTGTATTGTTAATTTAAATTCACAATACTATACCATCATGTAATACGAACGATCGAACTTTCGCTTTTTAAGTTTCGATTTGGGCTAAATTGGGCTAAGAGTTTTAGTTCACGATTCGCGACTGCATGGATCGTAGATAGCGCTACAGTCGGAGAGCACCTTGCAAAATGACCGAAATAAATGAAGGTCGCTCTCCTCATTACTTTCGCGTACCAGAGTTTACAACCTTGGCTAAGTTAATCGTAAAGTAGACAGGTACGGAGCGTGCGCAATGACCAGAAAATATCGGTCGCAATTATCGCCGATTTCAGCTGCGTCGGTTTTAGGCGTCCTAACCGACAGGTTTGTCAAAACATGCTACAGTTTAACATGAATTAATTTCGGAGCTGTGAGGGAAAAACGTCAATGGCGGGGGAGACGCTTCCGAAGGGGAAGGTAAGAATCGTTCGTTATGTCGGTATGATGAGTTAACGCTAAATGAAATCGAAAGAATTCAATGCACCCGTGCATTTATTTTAGGCTTCTTTATTTTATTCTACGGCTTACTTTAAATCGGTGATACGAATGGTAGTACGGTATGTAATTCGTCTTTTTAGAAGTTATTTTCCCGCACGGTTGGGGGCGTATGATTACGTAAACCAAGACATTATGTAATTTGGGTCTGTCCCGCCATGTCGCCACGAGCCTCTTTTTTTATATTTTTGCATTCACAGGCACGTACTTAGGTTGTATTGTGTTATGTTTCTTAATTATTGGATCACCCAGGTAGGGGGGGGAGGGACAAGCAAGCTGTGGCAATTGCGTTAGAATACGTTACGTTCGGTTCAGTGGCGCATTCAGGGGAGGGGGGCAGCAAGTTGCGGAAACTTCTTCCCACCCCTCTCAAAGACTTTGGGACAAAATAATTGCCAGGGTAGTTTATGTAATTTGGGTTATGTCACGACCAGCTGTTTTTTTTTCTTCTTTTTATCGACCTTTTTGCGTTTACAGGCTCGTACTTCGGTTATGTTGTTACGTTTGGTTTCGTTCGGTTCAGTGGTACACCGGGGAGAGACGGGGAGGGGGGGGGGGGCAAGCAAACTGGGGAAATTGCCTTCCCCCAACCACCACCAAAGAAACTTACCTGGGACTAAATAATTTCCATGTCAGTGTGTGCAGTTTGGGTTTTTCAGTTATGTTACCATCAGGTCTTGTTTTTTTTAACGATATTTTAACATTCATGAGCATGTACTTCGGATACGTTATGTTACATTAGGTTATGTTTGGGTCTGTGGTACTCGCAGGTTGCTGCAAGCTGGGGAACCTACGCTCTTACTACTAAGAATGCTATAGAAAGACCCACTAATCACCGATAAAATAGTACCGTAGCCCGTTTATATAACCAGAGTTATAAATGGACATCTAATTTCCTGAGGAAAGGACTAATTCACAATACACTATAAGAGTTAGGTCTTATCTTGTTTTTAATGCCCTCTATGAAGAAGGCGCCACTGTCGATAAACGGTCTTTTGGATTTTCGCCAGCTGTAAAACTTCCTCTTTGCTGTCATCTAGGACGATACATGGTAAAAAACTGCGTTTACCGGACCAGGGCTGTCTACAATACTGGCCGGATCTTGGATGAAAAATAGCATTACGAGACTGGGTTGGCAATATGGCCGCCAAGATCGCCGCTGATGCGATTCATTTGTATAGTTGCCGCATTTTTTCAACCGGGAGCGACACCCCCTCCGTACAAATTGCCAACGAACGTGTCGCTTTTTTTTTTTTTTTTTTTTGCAAACGCAGAGAAATAGCTTAACTGAGGCTGAGTGATATTTTTTTAAACTATTTAAAAAATACTTTTATAAATAATAAAAATTTGCTACTAAAATCTACGTAAAAATTTAAATTATTATTTCGAAAACCGCCACTATAGCTGCCAATAGATGTCGCGTCTCTCCGTGCTAAGAAGCTCCCTCGAAGAACCGACCTCGACGAAATGAACGAAACGTGGCGGCCATTTTGTCTACCCCCCTAATATCGTTGTAGAGCGGGCTAGTTAGTTTACTGTCCATGACCGGATTCACGATTTAAGGCGTAGCCAGATGTGATACTTCCGCTTTGAGACTATGAGATGGCAGCCGCCATTAAGATTGAACATGGTGTGCAAATTCAGTCGAAGTAACTCGAAAATGTTGGAGAAACTTAAGTATGACTTATACGGTACAATACGCGCAGCGTTAAATTTATCCTAGCACATTTAGACTGTACAACATTTATCCCAGCACAGCTGTTCGATTTTATAAATTGATGTTTGCATAGTTTTTAAAATATATATACAGCGTATTCACATTTGTGGCAACCTGTCTGTAATATATGCGTTGCCTTCGTCGCACACCACAGGAGTGATTACGACTGGAATGAAGAATTGTGGGATACGTATCTCACGACCCGGGCGAGTGCAGCGGCGAGAGCGGTGTGCAAGGTGTGCACCACGTAAGCGCCGCCACGTTTCTTTTTTTTTTAAATTGTTGTTTTAATCTGAAATTGCTGTTATGCTCTTTGTAGAGCATTACAGTAATTTTGTAAATAAAATAAATAAATAAACAGATTGTAGGATTGGCCTCTCGCGCACCTCATTCATACGAGAACCAGAAGTTGTCTGGCGCCATGTTGGCGTTACCGGCGACGGCCAAGCGCCGGAAGAAATGCAGAGTGCCAAGATTTGGAATGCAATTGTTTCTAGTACAGTTACGACCCCCTGCTGTCATCAGCTATACCGTACTTTTCCATAGACGGTTGAGTATCTGATTGGTCAGCCTATTTAATACTAGAGAACAAGTGTTTTCCGTAGCAAGCTTTCATCGAACCTGTAATGAGGTGACGTCATTGGCTCGTTTCATCACGGACGAGTAGAGCACCAATGACGTAGGAAAAAAAATCCGTGCTGCTCATAAAGATCCCGCAGATAATATAGGTAACGCGCTGAAGAGTAACCACTGATCTTTACCGCAAATCGGTTAGTGGTTGGAGCTAAGAGCTCTGATGCTGACTTGAGTCTTGGAAATATTCGAAGTTTGGTTTCAGTGTAAAGGGGTGAGAGAATCTGGTAATTTGGTCGTACGCCGTTTCATATTGAATGAGTTTGAGTATTTTATGTACCATGATTAAATAAACTGGTATGAAAGGTTTGTTCTTTTTGGAAAGATGCGGTGGAAAAGAAATGAAACACTTAGGAATTCATTGATTTATAGCCGTTATTTCTCTACCACTTTCGCCGTCTCAGCACTGATGTACCATTGGATCGATGTAGGATCGCAACAATGAGCACTTTGAAAACACACCGAACAATTCAGCACTATCCTCAAAGCTGGTCAGAGTTTTTCTTAAACGCACGGTAAATTTGCCGATCCCTCGGCGTGACGTCATTGCAGAGGCATCGGACTCGTGGACACTTCGAGGCAGATTTTTTTTCTTTCTCTGAATCCGCCGTCGACTATAAAGATGGCGGCCCTGCAGTTCTTTTTCGCTGGGATTGTGTCTATAAAATCAAATAACAATCGAATTGAGATTGTCAACACACAGAGCGTCCCCATTAAACTTAAAGGAGGTAACAGGTCACTCGCCCGTAGGTAATTAACGTATTTTGACGAAAAACTAGCCAAGTGGGTGAGAGAGAGGTCTAGCCTGAGTGGGGGATTCTAGAGCCAGCACTTTAGGTTTAGTTTAGGTTTGGGACTGAAGAAACCATGTTTACTTTGGGCCTACCCTGGAAACTAACCCTAACTAAAGGTTCATAAAAACCGGCCTACAAAAGGCTTAGTAGCAAAAATTCCCCTAACTAGCAGACCTATATAGCAAGGGTCAAGGAGGTTGGCCCGAAGGCTAACTGGTTCCGCATGCTGGCTCCGTTTCTCAAATACGGTTTGGTTACCCCTGACAACCGCGAAATAAGAAGAGCATTATGGGAAATGGGAAATTGTAGAAGGTGCGAAAAGCAGAAACCGGAAATAAAATTACAATACATAGACAATTTAACCTGTGACAGATTAGACAGAAAAAGGATTTAATTGACCATGGGGCCCAGCAAGATTTGCAACAAACTTTTCGGTTGGTAATTAACTTAAAACTGCTCAGTGACGCCCTTGGTAACGCAAGTACAGTGCAGACGTTATGGTGAGCAAACGATGGTGAGCATAACACTTCTTTCGTGACACCGGCCGCCATTTTGTTCATCGATGCATTCCGCGAGTACGTTCGAAAACAATAGACGAGTGACGCCACTTTTCCGGGAAGCCGTTACTTTTCGTGTAATCAGTCGCTGAGTGTTGTAGCAACTCTCGCTCGGCTCGGCTCGGCTTGGCTCGAGTACTTATTATTTTCAGTCAGAACTCGATTATGTATACTTAGCTGAGTATAGTGTCTGCGGCCTATCTTGAGTTCGCCCCAAAACGAACACACATAATAGATTGTATATTTCTGGTAGCAGAGTGCCTTGTTGATATCCACGATGGTTACAAAAACAATGGCGGCCGTCGATTAAAGCCGCTCCCTCCAGGAAGACGTAGCCGCTCATAAAATTTCTGAAGGACTCAAGATGCGCTGCGCACACAATAGTTAGTTATGTACTTAGTTCATTCAGTAGTTGCACAGAAGTTTCGGTTAACATCCGTTTCGGTAACCGGGATCGAAACCGAACTTTGGTGAACAACATAACCCTATCTGGAATACATCCTTCAGCTGCCGAGTGCTGACTGTGTTCATATACAAAGTCTTGAATTCTTTGAAAAGTACTGAAGTTAAAAACCGAAAATTCAAGTCACTGGATCAGATTGGGTCACTGAGTTACACTTAGTCATTGGGTCAGACAGGGTCATTGGGTCATTAAGCCACTGGGTCACGAAACATGTGACCCAGTCCAACTCTACTGGTTATAATTCCTTTCTCCGTCGACAAACCAGTCTGGATCCATAAGCCTAAATTAGCCCTCTCCACTCTCCACAGTCAGTCCCCTCTCCCTGCTTCCTACCTCCAACTTCCCCCTAACCATCACCATCATAGCGGTGGCCAACCTTCTTTAACCTCTACGACAACCATTGATTTCCTCCGGCCACTGCTGCAATCGTCCGCAAGGAGTACTTATTTTGTAATCCAGTGCCATATTTAGTAACAAATGGCAAGTGACGCAACAAAACACGGCAATTCTCAGGTTTTCTTCAAACTGTGTGAAATGCAGCATGCAGTGATTGCAGTTGTTTTGCATTTAGCGGAATTCGCAACTTTGTAAATTACCAAAAATCCCCCTTAACAACAGGCCGAGCGGCCGTTGCAACATTTTCGCTGCGTCATGAGGAAAAATAACGTAATCTATTTATTTATTTATTTATTTATCACGAGCCCAGGATAATTGCGGTATTCACCTCTAGGGGCTTTTCTCGAAAGCAAGGTCCGTTTGTGTACTTTAAGCAGTAACTCTTCTTTAAACAACCATTGGCCTTCGCTACGGGTTGGCCGGTAATTCCGTCTCTTGTTTCTTTATTACTGACCAAAGCCCGGCGCAGGTCAGTGTTCAGCAGCCACCTGATCCCCTTAATTCCATTGCAGACCGCAAGAGGTCTCCTCTTTGCTCTCAGCCTCTGGGACTTACTTTTTTTTTTTCGGAGAGGCCAAAAAAAAATTAGGTTTATGTCACACTTTAATGAGTTTAGATAGAAACAACTGAGCAAATCAAGTGAAACTGCCCTTGGACGAAGATGCGGTCACCAATCCAGTTTTGTTATTAGTTTAGGGTGAGTTACCTCGGTACTTACATTCATAGTGGGATGTTGAAGCTGAACTTGCAGTTGCTGATTTGGAAATTGTGGAAACGGCCTCTCGGCGGGCGTGTTTTGTTATCATTTACTAGCCCTTGAACTCCATGTATATAGGCATAAAACAACGCCAGATAGTGCATACATGAAATAAAAAATTTAGCTCGACGTTTTGAGTTAACGCGAACTCATTTCCAAAAGCTTCATAAAAGTAAAACGCCAAGTCGGCCAAGTTCACATTAAAATCGGACACCTCGGGTATTCCTACGAGGCAGACAGAACTGCCAGGCGTTGACATAAGTAAAAAAAAATGTCGGACTAAACCAAACAACAATAAACGTACTTAGAATTTAACAATACAAAATGAGAGAGACCTCAATTGGGCAGTATACGCTAATCACAGGTCGAAGTTACGGGTGGCGCGATAATCGATAATTCGGTAATATCGCGATAAAAAATTTCGTCGGTTGTCGTATTGCACTTTTTCTGATTTATCGAATCGTCGTGCAAACCCGATGCTTAAATTGTCATATCTCGGAAACTGTAATAGCTAAAAACAAGCGGTTTGCGGCGTTACGTACAGAAATACAAGGGTTCTCCAACCAGGTGTGCAATAGTGTTGCTAGCCACCTTGGCTGAATGGAGAATTAAATTAATGCAAACAATATTTGAGCATGAAACAGCACGACTGCAGTAAATTGTTTCTACATGGACTAAATGGCGACTAGTAATGGACTAAATGGCGACTAGTAATGGACTAGCCAAATGGCGAATACTACACAAATCCCATTTGTGAAGTTTAAATCGTATCAAAAACCAAAACTGGTAAAAGGGACCGCCAAGTTTCGAATGGTTCGGCCCTTCAAAGGAGTGATATCAACACACCAAAACATTCGCCAAGTTAATCGCACCGCTTAATAATTCGAAGGTTAAA
>JAHWFP010158847.1:21370-33986 GCA_023313725.1 Lithobius niger | reverse complement strand
AGTAGTTCCATTTTTCCATGCCGTTTTCTAGGCTAAGTAATTCCAGTTTGCGTGCGTGGGGTAAATAAGTGATCATGATGCGATAAGGAAAACAGGTAGATTCCCAGGCGGTCACCCACCCAAGTATGTAAATTGATAAGCCTACAACAATATCCAAAGGAACAGCATGTAATTAATGTAAACTATGAAGCAGCCAAGAGTCTGGCGTAGAAATATAATAATTGTGAACGATATAGGCTTTTGTTACATAGAAATCTCACATGATATCGCTGTTTATGGCGCAGGTGATTTTATATCTAGACACACGCTAGTGTGTCGCGCCAAGTGAGGCAACAATCATCACAACAAACATCACATTAATTCAAATGTCGAGGTTGTAAACCATTGTAGCGCGCGGCGCCATAGCGTCGGTGTCTTATATCTTGAAGCATAGTTGGGCACATTTCATGTACTTGGGGAAAAATAATAATGCGGTACAAAAGCTTAAATTGTGTTGAAATCAAGAGCAATGACCCACCTGACAAAAATTAACTCGTGTAGGAATGCCAGCTAAGCTGCTTTCAATGCAAAATCTGACCGTCAATAACGTTGAAAATGTGTAACTACCTAGCTAACTAGATAGCTAGTTCTAGTCCGCTCATCCCCATGTTAATTTCCATAGGGTGATTATTCATCGATACCGAGATAACGGGAAGGCTTCCAGCTATGAAATTGGACGAATGGCTGCAATACGATACAAACTGCGTACCTTTTATGGTTTGGAGCCTAGGAGTGTAACGAGGATGGCGTGGGATGGCACGTAAGAACGAAAATATTGTTATAACCATTGTTAATATTGTCAGCATCGTCTCTCATTGGACAGCCAAACTTCGGACAATGACAACGTGTATACTGACGTGAGTGCCTAGACACACACTAGTGTAGCACGATAAATCTAAACAACGTTGCCAAAGAAACTGTATTCACGTCCAATTCACGAAAAATAAACCAACTCTAGAATCAAAGCAAAATAAACGAAGCCAAAAACTGGTGAAGAGGCCACCAAGTTGAGAGTGGTTCGGCCCTTCAAAGGAGTGATACCAACACAGCAAAACTAACGAAATAAAACAAATTACAACATAATTAAAACCTAACCCAAAACCTATAAAGAGGTGACCAAGTTGAGAATGGTTCGGCCTATAGGCAAAAAGGTAGTAGCAAATTGTCAAAAACCAATTTCTTGTTGACGTGCCACTTTATTACACATCTGCACGGTAGTGGAGTTGATTCTAATACACAATTTAAAAAAAAGGACTGATATCATATCAAAAACCAAAACTGGTAAAAGGGGCCGCCAAGTTCCGAATGGTTCGACCCTTCAAAGGAGTGATATCAACACACCAAAACATTTGTTAACTTAATCGCACCGAATAATACTTTGGACGTTAAATGAAAACTTGAAGTAGCAATGTTCTAGTTTTCATTTAACCTTCGAACTATTAGGCGGTGCGATTAACTTGGTGAATGTTTTGGTGTGTTGATATCACTTCTTTGAAGGGCCGAACCATTCGGAACTTGGCGGCCCCTTTTACCAGTTTTGGTTTTTGATATGATTTCAATAACAACAGATTTATTTTGAGCGATAATGAGTTAAAATGGAACCAGTGCAAGCATATTTTGGGATTTTGGATTAAACTTAAGAAGATGAACATGGAGAGATATCCTCGCCTCATTCTCGAGGACAGAGGAAAACTTCTACTATCTGGTTCAAAAATATCAGTAAATTGTGTATTTCTACCGGCCTCCCTTGCCTTATGGATAAGGAGGGTGAGGCTTGGAGGTTAAATAAGCCATCCATGCTTTTGACCTTGGCTGACTGTTTCTTCCAGGCAAATTTTAATAAACTGGAAGCCTATCGTGCTTCGTATCTCTGCCCTAGACTTTTTGAAACCTTCCTTCCAAATTTTAGAAGTTACGCTTTTGGCAAACATAAAAATGGAATCCTTGCTATGATAAGAATGGATTCTCTTCCAATTAATGGTACAACCTGGAGGAAGCAAGCCCGCCTTCCTTTGAAGTATCAACTTTGTAATTTGAATTGTGACGAAGACATACATCTTATTCTTTTTGAATGTCCAATGTATTGTCATTGTAGGGATGCTGAATTGTTAAATTGGAAAAGCCTGTCGTTGGAAATCTTATTGGGAAAAAATTTTATGGTAAAAAAGGTTCTTACCTCAACTGTAACAATTCTTAAGACCCGCAACTTTCTTCTAAATTTGGACTTAATTTGTTTTATACCTTCCACCTGGAGTTGAAAACATGTGAGTTCGAATGTTTGAGTATTAGTTACTAGCCTAATGTACACACCCACCCACCAGTTGCTCCCCCCTTGCTAATAGCTTCTGATGTTTTGCAATAAACTGAATTGAATTGAATTGAGTTAAAATGCTTCATATCGACCAAACCATTGTTCCAAGAGAAAAAGTAAATAGGAAATATGTTGTAGGAAATTAATGTGTACTTTGGTTCACAAGGCAACTCAAACCAAAATAAGTCAGAATCTTATATTAAGCTTGCCAACCCAGCTCGTAAAAAGAAGAGTGGCAGTTTGTTGGAGGGGGGGGGGCAGTTAGTTGGATTGGAAAAAAAATTGTAGTGCTTATTTCACTTCACGTAACTGTCAATGCCCCCCCCCCCCAAAAAAAAATTAAAATAGTGCCAGGCCTTTCCTCCTCCCTCGCCCTCAATTTATTCAACTGCTAATGGAGTTAGATTAAACCTAAATCAACGTCAAGAAATACTAGTATTAATAATACTATGTGTATATAATAAGCAAGCCGTCAACATTCGCAATAATCAATTTAGCCAAAAACAGTAAGACAAGTAAATGTGTTACCAACAAAATTTTACTGATTAAATAATTTGGTTAATGAAAGTAAAACGAAAAACTCAGGAACTCCGCTAATATCCTGCAATTCAGACTTTGGATAAATACTATAAGGGAAACAACGTAAACCCATACTTCAGTAATATATATATATATATTTTTTTTTTGGGGGGGGGGGGGGGGGGGGGGGAAAATTCGTATTTTGCGGCGCTGAAAATAAAAAAAAAGTTTTCTGATGTTGTTGGTCGTGTAACGGCGTTTTCTCTTGGGAATTGCCCCCTATCCCCCCCCCCCCCCCCCACCCCATCTCCTTAAAAAAAAAAACAGCACTTTGGAAAGTGAAGTGCAGCTGGAAACGAGCTTCCAGACTTCGAGACGTCGCGTTGAGCCAAACGAAGGACTTTAGGACTCGTTTAAAAACCTACCTGCAAAAAAATTTAATTTCATAAATTGGTAAGCTGATGGCGGACTCCGGGGAGCAGAGCTACGGAGCACAATCAACCAAGAAATAAAAATGCTTAAAACTAAAGTTGCGCGACGCACACAAAGTAACTGATAACTTTTTTTTTTATTTTCTTGCTACGTGAGCTTTTACAAAATGAAATGCAGCCCAACTATTTATTCAGCAAAGGCATACATCGCTGCCGACCGTGCATTTGTGGTTATTAGAATTGATTTCGAAGGTAAAGCAACCACGTCATTTTTTTTTTAATGAATATATAATCAGGGGCTTATAAAGAGCAGGAGCGAGGAGTGTAGGGGACAGTATTAAGACCCTGTTTCATCGTACGACGGTGTACAGCCCCCAACTCGGCGAATTTTTGTGCTATACAAAACGTTATAAGGAAGTTTTAAAGGGCTTGTTCCTCATGTAACCTTCTTTAGTGTCGTTTGGTTTTCGAGTGCATGATAAATTGCGACGAAGATTAAATTTAAAAAAAAAACAAAGAGCACCGTAAATCACCTATTAATTAATTCAATAAAAAAAGGGGGGGGGGGGTGGGGCCATAACAAAGTGATAATTCGAATCTTACTTCTGTCCGAGGTAGAGGGAGGGGCTGTTTAGGCATAACACCATCGCGGAAAATGAGGGGCTCATGCGATCATTCACGTACGTGATCGGGGTCCCGCCTAGCTTTCTAGCAGAGCATTCTCATTTGTACATGATTTAGTTTATTAGTTTATTGAAATGAAAGATAAGGGCAAAATTTAAATAATCAGTACAACATACTCTTGCCATTCCCACAACACATTCAAATTTTGGTTCAGTAAAAAAATCACGGTTTAAAGGGACGAAACATTGATTTCCCCGAATGTATTTTCCAGTACTAAAATTACGATCTAAAATGCTTTCAGATCAGAAATCGTGAAATAACATAGTTACAGGCGCCCCCCCCCCCCCCCCCGGTAATTTCGCGAAATCTGACCTTAAAGTATTTTTTTTTTTTTGGGTGGGGGGTCGTAGCTTTGCCAGGGCTGTTAAATAGGCGATTTGCGGCACTACAAATTAAACGAAAATTAGTACATCATACTTCGAAGCTACATAAGTTATAGTTTGCTTCATATTTTGAAATAAAATTATAAATTCGTGCTTCATGTCATGGTGACTCAAGGTGATTTCAGGTGGCACCATGACATGAAACACTGATCAGTACTGTTCGTGTGCTTTTCGTTTGTGATTTTACTTCGGAAAAATGAAGCCAGCTGTAGTTTCCTCTTTTAATTTGCTCTTTTAATGCGTAGTACTGAGTGCTCCATGCGTGTTCTTTATTTTTCTTCGTAATTCTATCGGTTGGTATTTTTATCTACGTATGCTTTCTGATGGTGTTTTGCATCTGGGAAACTGATCTAGACACACGCTAGTGTGTCGCGCCAAGTTAGGCAACAAACATCACATCAATTCAATTGTCAAGGTTGTAAACCATTGTAGCGCGACGCCATAGCGTCAGTGTCTAATGTCCTGAAGCATAGTTTGGCACATTTCAGGTACTTAGGGAAAAATAATCATGCGGCATAAAAGCTTAAATTGTGATAAAATAGAGAGCGATGACCCAGCTAAGTGGCTTTCAATGCGAAATTTGACCCTCAATAACGTTGCAAATGTGTTACTAAAGTGTGCACGGCCTATCTTGAGTTCGCTGCAGAACGAAGACAGATAATCGATTGTACGTTTTTGGTAGAAGAGTGCCTTGTTGATATCCAAAATGGTTACAAAAACAATGGTGACCGTCGATTAAAGCCGCTCCCTCCAGGAAGACGTAGCCACTCATAAAATACTTCCAGAACTCAAGATACGCCGCGCACACAATAGTTTCTATTTTTTTCTTCTTCTAGTCCGCTCATCCCCATGTTAAATTCCATAGGGTGATTATTCACCGATACCGAGATAGCGGGAGGGCTTCCAGCTATGAAAATGGACGAATGACTGCAGTAAGACACGAACTGCATACACTTTCTGGTTCACAGCCTTAGGGAACGGTGTGGGATGGCGCATAAGTAAAAAAGTATTGTTATAACCATTGTTAGTATTGCTCTGCATTGTCGCTGATTGGACGGCCCAAGTTCAGACAATGACAACGTGTATACTGACGTGCGTATCTAGACACACGCTAGTGTGTCTTCACAAATCTAAACAACGTTGTTACCAAAGAAAATTGTGTCTACGTCCAATTCACGAAAAACAAACAAAATTTCAAAATAAAGCCAAAAACTGGTGAAGAGGCCACAAAGTGGAGAATGGCTCGGCCTCACAAAGGAGTGATATGAACTAGATAATTTTTTTTTCAAATATTAAAACAAAACCAAAAACTAATAAAGGGGCGACTAAGTTTAGAATCGTTCGGCCTCTCAAAGGAGCGATATGAAATTAAAATATTAGAAAATTATCAGTCAAGCTATTGTCGACGTGGCACTTTATTACACCGCTGCAGGCTAGTTGAGTTGAGTTTCATACACAATTTTAAAAAAAAGAAGTGATATCATATCAAAAACCAAAACTGGTAAAAGGGACCGCCAAGTTCCGAATGGTTCGGCCCTTAAAAGGAGTGATATCAACACACCAAAACATTCGCCAAATTAATCGCACTAATACTTTGGACGTTAAATGAAAACTTGAACATTGCTACCGAAAGTAGCAATGTTCTAGTTTTCATTTAACCTTCGAACTATTAAGCGGTGCGATTAACTTGACGAATATTTTGGTGTGTTGATATCACTCCTTTGAAAGGCCGAACCATTCGGAACTTGGCGGTCCTTTTTACCAGTTTTGGTTTTTGATGTTACTATTTTTGTGTATTGGCTGGAAATTGAGGGATGAGCGAATATCCTGATTTGGAGAAACAGTATTGTAACAGTTAAGGGTCTTCACTCGTTAGTTGTTCGTGTAGTCCTGATGTAATATACTGTAGTATAAAACAGAAATAATGAGGCCATATTTTCTACGGAGCTAGCATCTGGAGCCAGTCCTTTAGCTGCAAGGACACTGGAGGTAAATACAAATGGCGTCTTTAGTCAAGCTGATGCTGTGAGAGTGGCTTCTAGGCCTAAAAATGCTCTTTTTTTTTCTTTTTTTGGCAGCTGTTGCAATTTCCAGCAAGTGGATTGTTTTCTTTCTCAATTGACATACAACCAATATAAGTTTTCGCAGGATGAGGGTTGGACGTTTAACAGTTGTAGCTCGGCCGGTGTCCGGGTGGCTGCATATCGCAAGAAGCGACACAAGATGAGCTGAATAATAAACGTGACGTTGTTTTGTCCGATCCTTACCGCTGAGAAACAGGTTGTAACCCGGAAAAGAAAAGTTTCCACTTCCTGAAAATTGCCGCAGTCCTTACACTGCGAAAATTGCAGCCCTTACACTGCGAAACGTAAATTAAGGTTGTAAATCGGAAAGGAAAAGATTCCACTTGCTGAAACTGGAACAAATAAAAAATATTAAAAAATCGCGCATTTTTACGCCTGAAAAAAAACCGCTCTCACAGCATTGTTTGACTAAGACGCCTTTTTTTTTTACCTCCAGTGTCCCTTGCAGGTAGCTAAAGGACTGGCCTCCAGATGGGAGCTCTGCAACAAAATAGCGTTATTGCTTCTGCTCTGTAATATTAGATGAATATTTTGGGACACAACGGTAAGAAGGAGATAAGCTGGGGCGTACTGGGAGGGACATTTACACCCTGGAAATGATTAACGTAGTGGCATTTTGTCGAAATCAGTCATCATGTAGACACTTCAATAAGCCCCCGACAGGCCTTCGGAGTATGGGCCCTACGGGAAACCTCCCGTTTTCCCGTATGGTCAGTACGCTCCTGAATATAAGATGAGTCGGTAATAAACCAACAGCGAAGACACGCACACAACGTAGTCTTGTTGTGACCAACGTAGTAAGACTACGTACAAGTAAGCTGCATTATTTAATGGTTATTTATACAATAAAATAAACCAGGGAGCACAATTTTCACACAACATTATACTTATAGTTAATATTTCAGCACCATTCGTGCGATGCCTTCCTTGCATAATAGACCAAATTGCAAAATTGCAAAATTGCATTCTGGACAATTGTCGAAGGGTTAGAGCGGATAATTAGTTGTTTCTTCAACTAAGCTGCCACTCTGCAAAGGTGGTCATATCAGAATATGTTCCTCACACATGCAGGATTTAAAAAATCATTACTAGACTTTGCCACCTCAGGTGGTACCAATAAGTGATTTTTGGGGTCGAGGCCTATGGACTATATATAGCCATTTGCTGCTATCTAGTTCTGTCTAGCCCGTACTATCAACAGGCGAAGGAACACACAAATAAATTTCATTCCTTCGCGCATTCCTTCGCTTGTTGAAATCAAGTGCTACATAGCACTGAATAATGGTAGACGGCGCGATAGATGCTTTTCAACTGTCATTCGGCGAATAGGCACCTTTAAGGTTGTAAATTGGAAAATTAATGATTCGACTTGATGAAAATTATAGCAGCTTCCAACAATTCGGAAAAATGTTGCGCATTTTTAGGCCTAAGAAATTAGCTCTTACAACAATGGCTTGACGAAGGACGCTATTATTTTACGTCCATTAGCTCCACAGCGAATGTGGCGTCATTTCCGCTGCTCTACAATCCGTGCAGAAAACACTCCATTTCAACTCTTTCTTTTTTCGCTTGCTGGTTTTTTTTTACATTTACAAAAACCTTTCATTGTGATAAAAACAAAATTTGATGTAAATGTAATAACGACCATATTTATTATACTTATTTGCCTTACAAGCATAAGTACGGAGGAACAGGAATATTTATTAAGACCCCCTGGCCGAAGCCATATACACCGAATGGAAATAAAATACAACCAAGGAATACGAAAAAAAAAAAAAACAAGCACTGAAATAACCTCACTAAAAATCTCAGCTGCAATGAGCACAGGAGGAGGGGAGCGGAGGAGGAAAATTGAAAACTGAGAAAATTAATTAAGGGGCCCCGACCCGAAGCCACATACCCCCAACAAGCGATAATGAACAAGCCCATCAATGCACACCAATAACATGCATTGCCACATTGGCTACTACGACCAATACAACAGGTGGCTCACTTTCACTCATTGCAGCAATATTACAATAGCATTAATTCAAAACACTACACATTTGACCAAAGCAAAGGCGGAAGCAAAAGTAGAAGCTCACAAATGAACGCCAGTTGCTTTAAAGGAGCGCGCAATGGCATGCAGGATTGATTGATTGGTTTATTACGCAGAAAATTGATCCCGGACCACGCATTCTGCGACTAACATACATGTAATTACAGAGAAAATAGGACACAGAGAAAAAACTATTGAACATAGAGAAGCACTCCGGGAGCAACAAAATTAAGGAACCATCAGAACACAGATCAGAACACACAGACCCCGGGCTTGGTGCAAGGAGAGGGAAATGGAGGAAGGTGAATAGGTGACAGTGCGAGACCCATACTACAAATGAACCCCAGTATCCCGAACGAAACGTGCTACAGCCGACAGCCTGCCTGTACACACGCGACCATCATTCAGGGACAGAAGACCATCCGCAGATTGACCGGCACGGAAATATCGAACTAGACCCACCCGCTCAACACGGAAGACCGGACAGTGGAGCAGAAAATGCTCCGGTGTGAGATCCACCGGACACAAGGGAGAGTCTGACCAGCCCATGCGATGACGATGAGCCTCGAGAAGGGAGTTCCCAGTGCGCAAACGCCAGAGAGCCCTAGCAGTCAGCACCGGGAATCTATCGTCCAGCCGTTGGCGTGCGCCACTCGGTGGTCCACAGGTCCATGCACCACCCAGTGAGCACTGGGCGCCTCGACCGGACAGACAAGTGAACACTGAGAAAGCCTATGTTCTTCGCCAGGCCATCCGTGAGAACATTCCCATGTAAGCCTGCATGGCCGCGAACCCAACGCAAAAAAACCTGGCTAAGATGCTGCGCTGCCCACAATTTCCTACATATGGAGTACACAACCGGGTCTCGTAGGTCAAGAGCATCCACAGCTCGCCGGACAGTCTCAATTGCTGGCTCTGAGTCAGTGTAGATAACAAAGGCAGGGAGAGCGAGATCCAAAGCAATATCCAGTGCCACAGATGTCGCGCAAAGTTCACAAACAGTGCTGGAGGGCATCCAGCCTGAAACTCGCAAACAACAATGATGAAGAAGGCGACAAAAGATGAAGACAACGGGCTTCAAACAGTGCCTCCAATTAGGAAATCATCAGCTTCAATAATGCTGGCTATTAGAGCGGAAATTGAATAATTTCAAAGTTGGTTGAGTAACAATCACTGACTGCGCGATCGTTGTTGCGGGCTTATCGCGTTGGTATCAAGACGGAGAAACAGGCAATGCAGCTACACTGAGTAGTGCTTTTTACTTTCTTATGAATACCAAAATACCACGGGACCCCCGGGATGAGGGGGGGTGTTGGACAGATCACCCAATGTGGAAGTGCAGAGGGTGGAGGGCAGGGGACCAGGGGAACAGGGGGGAGGCAGGGGTGCTAGAAACGAGTTGGGGAGGAGGCGGTCGGGAGCCTTTTCATGTCATGCTGCCCAGCATAATATTTCGCTGGCGCATGCGTAGATGCGTGGGTATCAAGACGTGGAAACAGACAATCAGCCACAAAAATACTGCCAGTGCCCGGATGGGGGGGGGGCGGGGGCGGGGCAGGACCATACAATGGGAGAGTGCTGGGGAACGGGAGGGTGTTTTCAAGTCGTGCTGCCCAGCATAATATTTCGCTCGCGCATGCGCAGCTGATCTGCACGGGTACAGATTGTCTAACTGTGCTCGTGTATTTTGCATTGTACAGGTCAAGGATCGAAAAATGCACATTTAAGCTGCACTAGCCTTTAATGAATTTACTCATGGCGTGCTACAATTGCGTTGCCGTAATTGCGTTAAAGCCTTACAAAGTCGAAGCTTCAGTGCGTTCTTTTTTTTTCTTTTTCTTCTTCTTCTTTCTTTTTCCTTATTTTCCTGAAACGTCTTTGAGTTTCACGTAGATGTTGGCAAATCCAGAGTGCGCAGATGCGAGCGAAGGCGGCCTCGGTGCGAGCGATGTGGAGTTTCGTTCGCGTTGTTTGATATGCATATTAGGCTGGCGGCAGTTAATTGCCTCGAAGGACTTGCCGCAAATGTACAGTAATTGCAGCCGGTAATCAGAGTCATAGCCTGGCAAGTGGCGAACGCGATAACGTTGTGCAGAACTTACTTTTCTTCCGACTTGCTCGCTCGTATCGACGTCAGAAACTTGCAGGCCTGAAAGCTTCTCCCTTTACGTGCTACCGCATAGACTGGGGGCTGTTGGTTGGTAGATCGGTCATACAAGCTGGCCAAAATGAAAGCTCCCTCACGACCACTTGGCTGAGC
Source organism: Lithobius niger (assembly GCA_023313725.1). NCBI lineage: Eukaryota > Metazoa > Arthropoda > Chilopoda > Lithobiomorpha > Lithobiidae > Lithobius > Lithobius niger. Next base: position 23,237 of record JAHWFP010158847.1, on the reverse strand, counting down.
ATCCATCTGTGAGAAATTATTCTACCAAAAGCGATTATAAAGTTGCCGGACGTCAAAGTAACTCTGTCCCGGGTTTTTCTGCAGGGCTGAGTTTTGGCATCATGATTATGTATAAGCCCCAGGAAAAATGGCGGACTGCATATTATGATCGTCTAGTTTGAAGACTGGAAAATGCTGCACACGTCGGATAATGACAAGGGGAAGAGCGTTCTGCTTTTGTTATTTATTTTCTTTTGGAGTGGAGGGGCCGCGGGGGGGTTACGATGTGGGAAGCGTGATTCAATGCACACCCTTTTTCTTTGAATATGCAATGGGTTATACCATACAACGATTTTACAAATAAGTACAAGATGATGTACTGACGAAAGGTGACTGCTTTTCTTACCCTATGCTGCTGGACTGTCTTCGTATGCCTTATGCCCTTGTCTCAAGGTTGTCTGGGAGCGAAGATATGGGTTTCGTTTCCCGGCTCCGTGCCATTTAATTCAACATTTCGTTTCCCGGCTCCGTGCCATTTAATTCAACATTGCCGAATCTTATTTTATCAAAGCCACGACAAAATGCATTTTCTTTCTGGCACGTGCCTGAACTGGCCTCGCCAAGAGATGAGACACGCGATTTGTACCCCAGTCGGCCTTGGCTTGAAGAAGCCATTTCCTTTCCGGCCCGGGCCTGAACTGTTGCTGAGCCAGGAGGCGAAACATGCGATTTGTCGGCCTTAGCTTGAAGAAACCATCCTCATTCTGGCGTACGCCTAAACTGCCAATGAGCCAGGAGGCGAGACACGCCATTTCTCCCCCAGTCGGCCTTGGCTTCCCCTATCCATCCCCGCTATCCATTCAACGCTGTAGCAGGCGAGTTGCTGCATGCTTGACCTAACCATGCTTGGTAAGGCTACTCAGTCGAGCCCTATGGGTTTCCTTTATCCCGCTATTGGCAGATTATTTTTTTATTCCAATAAATCGTGCTGCGGAAGCTGCACAATAAACGTGATGCCACAGCCTAACACCAGGAACCACACGGTGGCTTTTAATGTTTGTTAGTACCACACTTTACATGGGTTTCGTTGTTTCTCACATTTTAAGAATTGTTACTTAGAAGCCAACTCCTTCCATGATTTGCAACAGGGACTACACATCGCCTGCAATTTTTGACAAATATAAAATATCCAAAAAGTAACTCATTTTGCTCTCTGGATCTCACCCACCCCACACTTTACATGGGTTTTCTAGTTTCACTTGTTTCACGACAATTTCGCTGGATTATTGCTATACATTATTGATCATGTAGTAGCTTAACGTGTACACTACTGGTCGAATGTTGCTGTTTAAAACCCGTTAACAAACATAGACGTATAAACCTGCCAACCTTTCTGTTTCTGGATCGCCCCCACCCCACACTTTGCATGGGTTTGTGAGTTTACTTATTTTACCACAATTTTCCTGGATTATTCCCAGTGGCGAAATAGCTGTAAAACATCAAAAGACAATGATGCGTCATTAACAAAGATTAACTCAAAGGTTTCTTGACAAGAGTTAAGAAACCATTTCGTGCGGTTTAAATGCAAGGTGAAATCGTACCCAGAAACTATCGTGTTTACCACAATTAGGCCGTACCATATAGCTGAGTAGAACACCTGCTCATAGCACACTATTGATGGAATGTCGATGTTTTACCAGTGGAAACATGTTAATATGTCTGACACCCTTGTCCTGTTATAAATATAAGTTGTTTAAGTATAGGCCTAATTTAGCAATAATCTTTTTATAGCTTTACGTAATTTTATTTAAATTTACGGCCAAATAAGTAGTTTGTATCATATCAAAAACCAAAACTGGTATAAAAGGCCGCCAAGTTCCGTATGGTT
>JAHWFP010158847.1:6061-20970 GCA_023313725.1 Lithobius niger | reverse complement strand
TTGGCCGTCCAATGAGAGACGATGCCGACAATACTAACAATGGTTATAACAATATTTTCGTACTTACGCGCCCTCCCACGCCATCCCCGTTACGCCTCCAGGCTCCAAACCATATAAGGTACGCATTTCGTATTGTACTGCACCCATTCATCCAATTTCATAGCTGGAAGCCTTCCCGTTATCTCGTAATCGATGAATAAACACCCTATGGGATTTAACATGGGGATGAGCGGACTAACTAGCTATAGCTAGTTACACATTTTCAACGTTATTGAGGGTCAGATTTTGCATTGAAAGCAGCTTAGCTGGCATTCCTACACGAGTTAATTTTTGTCAGGTGGGTCATTGCTCTAGATTTCAACACAATTTAAGCCTTTGTACCGCATTATTATTTTCCCCCCAAGTACCTGAAATATGCCCAACTATGCTTCAGAATATAAGATACTGATGCTATGGCGTCGAGTTACAAAGGTTTACAACCTCGACAATTGAATTGATGTAATGTTTGTTGTGATGTTTGTTGCCTAACTTGGCTCGACACACTAGCGTGTGTCTAGATGTAAAATATCCAAAATGCAACTCCAACAGTCGTCCCATTCTTGATGGCGTTGGGGCCTTTTTTTACTCTCGTAATAAACTTGAACTTGAACTTAAGATTGCCATCCGTAATCCCACTGACAACACTATACTGTACCACGCGCCGACTACGTGGCGCAACAATTGTGAACCATGCTCCACAGCAAGAAAATATGATGTTCCGAAACTAACAATCAACTTCGAAAAATTCGGTACAACAATGGTCCAAAGGGTTTTTTTCGCTTTTTAAAAACTTTTACCTAGAACTACAAAAATACGCCCATGCGAAATCCGGATTATTTTCCTGCCTTTTGACACCTTTCTCATATTTTTAGCCTTCCTACTTCAAGAGGAGAAGAGATATATAACGATTGTAAGTTTTTAATGGTTCAGAAGAATAGATCATAGGCCTACGTTAACTGGTGGAGCGGAGCGAGCGAAGCAAGCGTAGCGTAACCTATAACGGACAACAAATTGCAAAATGTTGGTTGGTCAGTTGGTTGGTTGGTTGCACTTTTGTAGTGTGGGTGGAGCCCAAACCAAAGGACAGACTGATAGGAAATTTACCACATTGCTAGATAGCTAGCCCCAAACGTATTGCTTGAACTCGAATTTCCCGTAAATTGATCAATTATGATCCACGAAATTACGATTTTTCTAATTTATTGATGTAACACTCGCCATTATAAATTTGGAATCTTGAATAGTTAAGGATTTCCGACGAAGCATACACTGTGCTGCTGGTAATCAAGTGAACTTTTCAAAGCCATCAAAATAAATAATCTTTGCTTCCTTACAGCTAACAATCGTTTTCAACGCAACAAAACGAAGTAATAACATTTAATTATCACATTTTAACCACTAGAGGAAGGTAGGCAAATGGAACAAACAAAAGGATTCGTTAACGATTCACATTTGTTTCACGAGAAAAACAATGCTTGGAGGAATTAATGGGTTAATTCCTCCAAGCATTGTTTTTCACGTGAAACAAATGTGAATCGTTACGAATCCCAACATGGCTGGCGTTTACACTATCAGCGGGAATCCCAAATGTGAAACCTCAAATCGTCGCAGCAAGAAGAAACGGTTCATGTTAAACGACAGTAAATGGCGGACGACATGTTTGCACGGCAACACGGAACAATAAGATGGCTTTACGTAATAATTTCAAGATTCCTGGTTGCTAACGAAACTGTATTCTCAAAGCCGTGTTGCAAGCTTCTTCCAAAGTAGCAAGAGTGAATAGGCCTAAAGCCCAAACCAGACTGGCTGCTCGCGGCTGCACGCCGACGCACTATGGTGTAAAAAAGACTGCAATATTCGTCCTTAACGCAACACCAACCATACGATTGCTGCAATTTTGACCTTGTAGGTACGTAGTCACGCATAGCTTCGCACGAAATTTTCTTCTGTCTGGAGAGGCCTTAACCTCGAACGCAGCAAACAAAGATGACTTGTCGCAGCTACAAGTTAGGTTTAAACGTTCCGAATGCTTTAGATTTACTTAAATGCGATCTTCACACCCAAGCTAACACCGTCTGACCTGCAATTAGGATTATTCCAACTTTTAAAAAAATTAGCGTTCGTAGTTTTTGTATGTGCGCTTCAACATTGTCGTAGGAGGCGGCATAGGGAGCCGCGGTTAAATGTACTAAATCGCTTTTTGTGAAGTTTAACAAGCAGGAGACCGGACTGGTTTCAGCAAGATAAAAAAAGCAGAAACTACTGCTTCGGCTATATACAGGGCTCCATACCACTGAATGTTAGGCACCCAGATTTAGGCCTGTTAATGGCAGTTGATCACTTGATATCAAGCTGATCTCACCCAAAGAGATCCCTACTAGACAGACTGTTTCGCCCTTCTTTGGCCTCGTCAGTAGATAATAACTCTGTGGATTAGACCAAAGGCACCTTGCTGGGGGTAATTTAGCAAGCACAAAACTAGACTAATTTTAGCAAGCTGCAAAACAGAAAATTATACTTAACAGCTCGTGTTAGGCTCCAGTCTACTGAGTGTTAGATACCCAGGATTATTCATGGGTTCCTTTCCGTCGATTTACCGTTTTTTGAACTTCATTCGTACAAGGCCACACGCGGGTATTCATTTAAGGTGGTGGTCCAGCCTGCTCGCACCGAATGTCGAAGAAGCTTTTTCTCGTACAGGGTCACACTGGTCTGGAACGCCCTTCCCGAATATGTGGTCTCTGCTCGTTGCCCTCATCACTTTAAGACATTACTCAGGGCATGCAATCTATACAATTTCCTTAAGCGTAAGAGCTACCGCTGACTTAATTTAACCACGGGACCAGTGTAAGTGCCCTTCTGTCCTCCCAGTCACTATCGTGGCTAAATCATTATTATTATTATTATTTAGGCCAATTTATTAATGGCAAGTTTAGCTACGAAATGTTTAGCTACGAAATATGCAAATACAAAGTCTAAAAAAAAACGATATTGTCGAGACGAGATGGTTGAGACTTGGCATAATCTCGATATATTTCCCACTTTTCCACCTAATAACCTCAGCGTCGTTTCATCACATCTGGTCATGCTTTCACCTTGATATTGTCCTGATATCGGACATCTTCTGACGAGGTACTTTAAGCACGGATTGATTTGAGTCATCCATTAGGCAAACATTCATGGCTTTATTCTTCCAAACCGTATTGCAAGCTGAGGAGAAGCAATTGCAGCGAGTCTAACAATAAATTGATAAAAAAAATAATAAATAGGTGTTTTTTATCTGGGTGTGTTGCCACCAGGATTTGGGCGTTCAAGGTGTTTGTGCGTCCTATCCAGCGCCGTTATACAAAATCTCTCACCGGATTCCGGGAAGTTGTTTATCGTGAAAGGCTTGTAAGATTGGGTGTGGAGTTGCTTGAACTGCGACGAATAAAAGCCGACCTCGTACTTACATACAAGATACTTCATAATTTAATCGGCATTGACCTTCCGTTTTTCGGTCTTGCACAAAGACTTATTTGTACACGCGGTCAGGAGTGGAAATTGGCCATACATGCATCAAACCTTGACTGTTGCCGGCATTTCTTCTCGGTTCGCGTGGTTCCTATTTGGAACGCACTCAGTGTAAAGACTGTGTCTGCACTGTCGGTTTCGACCTTTCGTAGGTTGCTTGATGAGGAGCCGCTTCACGTATTTCTGAAACGTCCTTTACTCCCAGACACCTAATGGTATTTTTTCTCACCAGCAACCCCCCCCCCCCCCCATTCTTCCCTTTGAGAACTGTGTGGTTCCAAGCCCTTACGTCTTCTTAAAATATACCATTTTTTAAAATTTATAGCGGCATGTAGGCCGCTTGTGGTAGTCCAGCCACCCTATTCTATCAGGTTGGCCTTTGATTTTTATATATATTTTGTTTTTAATTATTATTTTTTTAAGTGATGACAAATCCCACTATTTGGGTGCTTTAGTTTTTAGTATTCACCGTAGCATACGATTTTTTAGCAATGTTTATCGTTTTAATTGTACAGCATCATTTTCGGCCTTTTAACACTTTTCTCACCCTTCCCATGTCCTGCACGTTTGGCGATGCCATCGGGGCCTTTGAGCCCTGGCAGGTCTAACCTTGGTGGTGGTAAGGCATTCGTGTCCCCAAACCTCTTACCATCATCATTCCTTGGCCATACGTACGCCGTATTTACATGTAATTGTGGCTGGCTGTTAGTGAATCCCCAGTCCTTGCCAGACCCGTTGCTTTCGCAACAAATATTATTGTTATTAAGAAATACCTGCCCGGCAAACTACATTTGCTACTTTGAAAATCCATCATGTTTTTGATTATGTGGTTAACTTTTTCAAGACATGCAGCTGGAGTTCGATATGTCATCTACAAAGGGAAGCCGCCGTGCAAGTTCGTGGCGGCTTGGCCGTGCTCTCGAACGTAATGAACCCCTGCTGTGTGACTTGAAAAAGTTAACCATGAAATGGAAAATATGGATCAGGCGGAGGGGGCCAGAGGAAATGAAAATGAGACTACCAAATTTCGATGACTCTCTCAATCTACAATTCTCTGAAAAATCTCGGCACCTCCCCCCCCCCCGCGCAAGTCCAAAGTATAGTGCGCCCCCCCCCCCTAAAAAAAAAATGCTCTCTTCTTGTACCTATTGAGATGATTCCCTGTGCAGCACAAATTAAGTAAGTAGCCCTCCGCACCAACAAGTCCCCGCTAGTTGTAAGGAAAACGTGTCTCATTTTTAACGAAACGACAAAGTTGAGTTAAAAATGCTTTATAAAACAAATGTTCTTTACACCCATCATATATCGACTTTCATACAATAAGTAATAGTTATTGGTTAGAAGCGAGCGGTTAACGGTTTTTAACCAACGGGTGCGATAATTGGCACTGCATGAGTATGCAAAGGTCGAGGGCGTCAGATTCTAGCCAATAACTGTTTTAAACCACCGTTGGAACGTCGAGCTAACTCGTATTTAATTAAAACGTGTTTGTTTTTTTGTGAAAATATCTCGATATGAATGAAGGTCATTCCATTTGATTTTTTGGAGGGTGAAGTGGTTGGTAGACCGACGAGTCCTTTGCGTCCGTTTGTGGGGGAGTGGGTGGGAAGGAGACGAAGCGACGTTTCGCCGTATTTCACGCTAGCCAGCTCCCTTGTGTTTTCGAAGCTTTTCGGAGGGATAGAACTTTGATAAGAGGCCGCAGGGATAGAATGACATTCTAGGAAGGTATGTAATTCATTTTGATTGTTTGTAGTTCGAGAATTGTCAAAAAAAAAATATACTGTTATTATTAGATGGGTGTCCGTCTGGGTTGGGAGGCCGTTTTACAATACGGTAATAGGGTGTCGGTATGAATGAAGGTCATTGCATTTTTGTTTGTGGAGGGAGGGGGGGGGGGAGTTAACGTGGAGTGAATAGCTTAGTTACGGGTCTGACATAATTATAAGAGTTTGCAGGGATGGGATTTCATTCCGTTTAAGTAATTGGTTTTGCACGTTTTTATTCCATTACTTTTTTTTTTTTTTTTTTGCACGCTGTATTTGGTTGTTAGAGTGTGCGTTCCCGATCGCGTGATCCGGAAGTGTCAAAGTGTGGGTTATTGGCAAAATTGTGGGTTATCGGCAAAAGTGGGGGGTAACTTGATAACCCACACTTTTTGCGATGGCGCACACTTCCGGTGTAGGTTAACGGGGTTTAACCAACAGAAATTTAGCTTGGCGTTGAGTTAGCGTGACGTCACAGCCGTGGTTTAAATATGATGAACGTAGTGTTTGCGTGTATACCCACACCCCCCTACCATAGTCATTACCTGAAAGATAGTAGAAGCCAAGGAGCCAGCAGGCAAGGCTTTTCTAGAATGTTTATTTTAAAAACTACACTATAGTACTGTTATTGACAGCTTCAAGACCTTGTAAACACTCACATGATGTAGGTCTGTGGGGCTTACCCCCTAGAAGCTGAGGCATTTTTTTTGTTTACCGCCCCCCCCCCCCCCCCGTGACAAGGGTGGTTAAAAGGTTTTGTGCCCCCCCCCCCCCTCCCTTGAGAGGGCCCAAAAAATTCCATGACCCCCAATTTCCTTCGCTCCCTCCTCCTCCCGGTGATAAATAATTACCGGTCTCTAACGCGTTATAGCAGGTATAAATAGCCGGGTTTGCGCATTGACTAACAGTACCTTCCTAAACGACCGAACAGAGCGAACAGAACGCACCGCTGTTAGAGACAGTCTGGCTCCAAACTTGACGTCGCGCGTGCGCAGTAACGTTGCGTCAGCCGGTTTAGTATGCCTTCCGAATTAATCACAGTGCAGCAAAATCAACAAGCTCAACAGAGCAATCGTTACGTCATACCTTTAAACGTGACCAGGTGTGGCTAATTGATTGGAGTACCAGGCTACGCTAATGGAAGTAACCAGGCGCGAGCAATGCAAAACTGCAAACCATCTCGGGGAGGTGGTTGCGGGTGTTTGCCAGTAGTGGAGCTTTGAGCATGCGCTAGGTACCGGAAACAGATTCATCGCTGACGATGGTTGACGTAAGCAAGCCACATCAACACGGCTATAGTAGGGAATGAGCTGAACTGTCACCAACAGTGGTGCGTTTGGTTCGTTCTGTTCGGTGCTTTAGGAAGGTACTGTACGCCTTCATGCCACAGTAAGGAGACCGGAAAGGAGTATACGACCTTGCAACATCACCGACAAGGCTTGATGGGTACGTGTACTTGTGGATTAACCTATCTCGATCTGACCAAATTACTGCCAATAAAGTTAAAAAAATAACAAAAAAACAAGCGGCTGTAGAGACTATGTAGTCGCAACCGGTCTTCTGTTACACTTCTGCCACTTTCGAAAAATGTTTAGGCGCACACCTCTATCATGCACTGCAACAGCGATCTCTATATTACATACTCTAAAAATAGTAACTATCACAACTGCCGGTTAAAAGTGTTAACCTTTAGACCTAATTTTAGATTTCAGGTGTAAATGTGAGCTTTGAGGCTTAATTTTTACCTGTTGTTTTAATTTCGAAAGTAGCTGCTAATGGAGAATTCGGTACGAGAGTAGGCTATAGCCGTCCGTGCAAGACGGTGTCGAGATACATTTAAAATGGAGCTAATGTGTGTCGTTATGCAATCCTTTTGTTTTTATGGTTACGTGTGTTCCTGTAGTGGTTAAATGCGATGATCAAATGTTATTATTTCATTGAGTTACGTCGAGAACGCCAAATAGCTATAAGGAAGCAACAATGTTTAAATTTTGCCGTGTTTTAAAACTAATTTTTGGATGTAAAGACAAACTGTGAAAACTGTTTGCCTCTATCCGGTACCATTGCGAACTTGAAAAGGCTATACGGATGGACAGAGAGCCAAAGTCATAGGTGCAGTCTTCTCAGCCGTTTCAAATGTACAGACGACGAAAATCCCCAAGCATTATTTTTTAAATAAAGAAGAAATCACAAGGTAAAGGGTGAACGAAGCATGCAGTCTGCATTAAAGACCATGGCCTTGTGAGGATACACTAGACACTAGTCTGAGAAAGAAAGAGAAGACAATTGCCCAGGACCCGAGCCCAGGACTTCCCGTTTACTGATTGAACAGCTACTTAGCTCGGCTGGAGCCTGTAGCCACAACCCGCCCCGGTAGCGCAGTGGATAGAGCGTCCGGCTAGTAAGCGGGAAGTCCTGGGTTCGAGTCCCAGTCGGGGCAGTTGTCTCTTCTTTCTTTCTCAGACTAGTGTATTGTGTATCCTCACAAGGCCAATCCTTAATGCAGACTGCCTGCTTCATTAGTTTTTATTACAGAAATCGTATACATAGTCTGTGAACTATAAAGTAAACTAATAGATTGGTTGAATTAATAAAAACAGATGCAGCCGTTTTCCGTTGCCTTTCGGTTTTCCGCCCTATTATGGGTTGAATTAAGTTAAACGGACATACCTCCCAGCGCCATTTTTCTCGATCCTCCACAGCAAGTACGGCCCCAAAGGTTTATTTACTTACCTTGCTGAAAATCCGTTTTAAAATGTGGCGTTTAGGAGATTTTCTGTTGAATATTGGGGACCGTTATTTACGTTCTTCCAGAACAAATATGATGCTTTGCGCGCCTACAATGACCTTGAAGTTGTATCTGTGTGTGCGCAGTGCTAATTTTAATCGTTTGCTAGTAATTACTATGAGATCAAAAATTTTAAAGACTAATGCAGTAAAAATTAAAATTAATTATTCCAATAGATCGCCGAAGCAAAATTATAAGACACCAGCCTAGAAAATTATAAATTGTGATGTTAAAATACGCGAATCATTCCGGTTTGTGACGACACAATCTTTAACTTGATTCTGTTTGGTGTACTATTCCCAAAGCCAAGCGAGACAGCAGCTTCGTTCCTCACTGCGAAGAACTCCGCTACCACCCCCCCCCCCCCCCCCCCCAGGGGGGGTAAAAATGCGGGGATGGCGATCTGTGCGTAGCTGTTATAAGGCACGCGGAATGTTATAAGGCAGGCCGGGTGTCCCTTTAACCAGTTATCAAAGTATAACTCATGCATGTGCTGTCGATATCTTCTAACGAAAACATAATGCGTTAACTATTCACTGTTTAAGATTTGATGCTTAAGATTTGTTATTTCTCGCTCAATGGGTGCGGTTGAAACAATCTTATTCTCCCCTTCCGGTGTAGTATTTTTTTTTCTGCTTTTGTTTGCCGGGGTGGATATGAACTAAGGTGTCTGAACTAACTTACTCGGTTTTATGTATTCCTTTTCACAAATTCAGTATTTCTTGAATATATTTACGTTCTCACGAAGTAAAAAAAGGCGAGTACATTATGTGCTTGTATAATACGATTCGTTTACGTTTTTTTTAAGGGTTTTACAAAGATCAGCCGCAACGGAAAGTCATAAACTTGAGGATTGCACCAATGAAAACACGATTCTCATAAAATCGCCGTTTACTTTAAATATATCGATCCCACTTCGTTCCAGGTTATTTTATGGGAATTTTATCGTCAGAATCTAATGCTGAGATGTCATCTTTTAAGAAAATTCCATAAACGGCCTTATGCATTTAATATTCCATGCGGAATAACGTGAAACGTGAAGCTTTATGTCGTAAAAAAAAGTATATTTCACTGAGTGGCCTGCGTGGAATGTTACGACGATGGGTTTTTTGGTATTTTTCGATATTATGAACGACCGACGATGTACCGAAGAATTCTGCTAACACTTGTTGGGGAGATGCACGTTTTATACCGGTGTAACGGCAACACAGTAGCTTAAAAGTGACAATATCCTACAGTAAAAGTAGCTGAAATTGGGTAAGGCTTCATGAATGAATTATATTTCGCCCGGGGCTTGGTTTTGCGCAGGGTTTTGTTTCGCTGTGTTGCTCCGTTGTTTGGTTTGAAGGGTAAAGGCGGATTCCCACCGCCTTTTTCCGTTTTCATTTCGGAATCGGAATCGGAAAGGGAAAATTTTACGTCTACGTAAAACAACAAAACGGTTCCCACCGCGCGGAAAGCAAGCGTTAGCGGCCATCCAATCATACAACGCTATTAAAAATCCAAGCCTGTCACGCGAGTAGCCAACCACAATGGAGCTTAGTAATATGCGTTGAGCACGTGAAACTAAACATGGCGGAGTCGCGGGAGCGCTTCTCATTTGATCACTTCACTGTATATATACATCCAAATGGCCGTATGTGATTTAATAATTAGTATTTTTTTTTAATTTACAGGTCTCAACCGCCAAACGTTTCGTGCCGTAGTGTTGAGCGGCTTGAGCCACATTGTCTTAAATTTTGGTATTGTCGTATACTGTCGCATGTGTTTTGTCAAAGCCCCTGCATGAGGCTACTCTGGGGGATGGTCAACGTCACAATAGTTGCCACGAATCCTCTGTCGCCGGGTGCGTACATATTCAACGCCGACCTGGGCCGAGTTTCTGGCAGTAGCTAACAGACTACGATCTGCCGGCGTATCTACGCCACGAGCTATTTTTCTGTTAATCACACAATCGGTTTTTCTAAGCTGATAAACAAGTTACCTCCTCGTGTTTCTCAACTAAAATATCAGTCGCTTTACAGGCATCCATCTTTGTTGGGCTGGCGATCGACTAAAGTAGTGTGTCACGTGGGAACAACTGCGCGCTGTGACTGGCTTTCCGATAAGCTTTCGTTTCGTTTCGTTTCGGAAAAAGCTAACCAGGTTGGAGTCAACTTTCGGATCGGAAAGGAAAAAGGAAAGGTCTCGCGCATGCTCTGTTGAGTCGTTGCCGTAGCAACTGCCTAAACTTTTCCGATTCCGATTCGAAATCAAAACGGAAAAGGCGGTGGGAATCCACCTTAATTTTACGTGTTCACTGTGATGGGTAAGTTCTCCTCTCCCTAAAACTACCCCTTTCCACCAATCCTCTACCTCCCAACTCCCCTCCCTTCTTTTCTCCCATCGTCTCCCTCCCCTATGTTACACGTAGTTGAATTTGGATCGGTAGTAAAATTAAATGTAGCCCGTATCCTTTTTGAAAGATTTTTCATTCCAACCCTAACAACAACAAAATTACCTTTTAGGTTCAGTTAATGCGCATTTGCGCAATCATATGCTTATTGTGTGCGCGGTGTATCTTGAGTCCTGCAAGTATTTTGTGAGCGGCTACATCTTCCTGGATGGGGTGGCTTTAATCGATGGCCGCCATTGTTTTTGTAACCATCTTGGATATCAACAAGGCACTCTGCTACTGAAAAAGTAGAATCGATTATCTTTGTTCGTTTTGCGGAGAACTCAAGATAGGCCGCGGACACTTATAACGCTAACTGAGGCAGTGCGCCCTTCCAATCTGTTGTTATTATAGCATTAGTATTCCAAGAGCTGGTTTAACAGAAGCACTGACCAACACACGGACTTTCACCGTCCATCCCCCCCACCCCCAACTCCCCCCTACCCCGCGGTCCCCACTGCTAGTCTATCGCTTTGACTTGAGCGATCCATTCAGTGTGATTAACCCTGTTAGAAAGAAAATCCCTGTTGCTGTTCGTCGTGAATGACGTCATTTAATACTTTTCGCTAAGATGACCGCGCAGAGCAAATTGTTTGTCGAGACTACAATGTGCCAATTTCAAAATTTCGCTGGCAAAAGAATTAACACACTCGCCCGTTTTCATTGTTTCTTTGTTTACTTGTTGCTGTACATACTTGTTTTGCTATGAAACTTCTATATATATATTTCGCTTAGGAGAAGACTTAGTTCAGGAGCAGACTTGATGGAGGCATTGTTAGGGAGGATTAAACAAACGAAGCCGGGCCTTAGGGCTTCGGGCAGATGACCAGGAGTGGTTAACGCTCGTTAAACCCTTTAAACCCTTAAACAAACGAAGCTTCAACAATCAGCAAGAGGGCGAGCGGGCTCATTTCTTGCCACGGTAGCAAAGAAAAAGGGCGAGCGGCCGACAATAAGAACGGATATGCGCTCCAACAATTAGAAACAAACACTATTACTTCAATAATGCTGACTATTAGAGAGCCGAGTTGAATCAGCGGGAATCTGCTAGACCGGCGTATGTTACGCCGCGGAACAACTAGTTGCTTTATAATTTAAGAAGATTGAGCTCACATACACAACAAATGCTTACAGGTTCTTAGTTAATTTTAGCGTTTGACATTCGATGTTACGTTACTGTGTTTCATTTTCTCCCATATATGTCTACAGGCTCAGGCAGGGCACCTAAACAATAAAACAGCTATTTTTTTGAAACCCCCTCCCCCCCCCCCCCAAAAAAAAGGAGAAGTGGTAGAAAAAAATAGAAACTTTCTAATAATACAAAATTCTGCGGGCTGTATACTGACATTTCTTTGAGAATAAACCCTCATAATTTTCTGACGGCAATTAACCAGTGGGAAGCCATGCAGCTTTATCAATGGACGTTACCCTGGCAACAACACTTTAGACATCGCTCAGTAGCCCGGAACCAGCTTTTAGCTAGCGAGGTGTCGATGCATAACTACTTCCGAAGTTTCCCTCATGCAGGATAGCTGGCGCTGGGATGTAACGCAGTCTCATCCGGTAAAGCGAATGATTAGAGGCCTTGGGGCCGAAACGACCTCAACCTACCCTCAAACTTTCAATGGGTGAGAAGTCCGGCTTGCGCGACTGAAGACCGGACGTCGGATGTGAGTGCCCAGTGGGCCACTTTTGGTAAGCGGAACTAATCGTTGCTAATCCAGACTGCAAAAAACGAAAGGAGAAATGTTCCAAAAGGAGTTCGATTAGGAATAAGAAGGATTGGGATTGGGATTTATACGCCCTGATCCAGTGTATGAGGGATTGCAATTCCCAGCTTGGCCATTTATTTCTAACGAAGTTGTGGCCGATCTTATCACTGCTTGATAACTATTCCAAAGAGGTCATCGAAACGTCACACTGCGTTTTTTCCCTTGTGCTCGTAATCAGTGGCGTAACTAGGGTTTTGTACTGAGGGGGCAACAATAGGCATTTAGCCGAATGCTGTGGAGGAAGAACCGAATAAGAACCGGAAGCTGATGCATTTTTGCTATTTTCCGGCATTTTCTGGCCTTGTAAAGTGCCGTTGGAAACATTTTTATAAAACCAGTTTTGCTGACTGCATTATACACATAAAAAAATTTTGTAATGTAAATCTTTCAGTTTTTCATACTAGATACTTATTTTTTAAACACTGATACTTTGTTAGAAATGTTGGGAATATTAAGCAAAATATGGAGTTAGTAATTCTTACTGTTTATCTTTACTGATTTTCGTATTTCTTCATTTGTTACCTGGTTATTTTAGTGATTTCAAGGAGAAACAGTAGAAGTATTAATTAGCCAAGATGAAAGTTGCGTCTTTGACCTCAACATGCAGCCATCTGACGGTAAATAATTTTTCAGCTATGGAAAAATGGCTTGGCCAATTTGCCGAATAAGCTTTCAAAATCTCACAGAGGGGGCGAATAGCCCCTTTGCCCCCCCCCCCCCCCCAACCCACTAGTTAGGCCACTGCTTGTAATGGCTATTTTTTTTTCTGAACAAAACGTAGCGAATAGCTAAGTGTAGTGAACAATTTACTCCCAAGTCGCTACCGCAATTCTTCAAATCGCAACTCCGAATGTCAATCACCCGTGGTCGGAAGATAACTTCTGTCGCTCATAAACGCCTGGTTTCTAAAAAAAAAAGTCTTTATCTATAGCTTTATGGCGTTTTAGACTTAGGCTTTACTTTATTTTCATAAGAACTACAGTGCCGTACAAGCCATAAAGACAAATATATTACGTGCATGTAAAGACAAAAGTATAAGGAAGAAATAAGAAAAAAAGAAAAAAACACTTCACGAAAACTGCAAAAGTTAAAGCAATAACAAGGGTCAATTTATAGATTAATAGATTAATTGCGCAGGTTGAACATGAGGATTACTTTGTTCTTTTGGCCTGATGTAGTCATATTTTCAAACGACCACAGCTTCTGTGCACTGTCGCCTCATAGTTGATTTAGAGCACTCTTACTTTAAATCATGGATAATTTATCGAATGTAAACTTAAAAAAATTCCACAAAAATAATGAAACGTCATAATATCTTTCCATTGTACTATGAGGAGTTTGGATCAGTCGCCTCCAGTTAAGAAACAGTTTTTCCTCACTTCCCTCTAGTTTAGAAACACCCCCGTATAGAAACTGTAGCCAGCATGTCTTCTTTTCCCGTCATTGCTCGGAATCAAGCTTGTCAGAAGCGGTACATTCTTTAAAAGTCTTATTTTGAGCCTTGCTGAGTTGATCAAGCTTTAACTGTTGTATCTATACACGCGTTTCGGCTTGGGGTTGGTTAAATATTTTATAATGAAAAATGAATGTTCGTTAATTGCAGAAGATTTAAAATTAATCACGTTGGTTCTCTGATTGAACCAAACCTCCTGCGAATCAGCGAACGCCCGATTACATTATTAGCTTGAGTCAACGCTACTGTATACTCGATGTTTTCGACTCTGAATTTTAATTCAGTACTAATACGATGTTCAGTTGCTCCATCGCAGATTATCATGAATCATAAATTCTCGAGGTGGCAATTGCTTTATGCTGTAGCCAAACATTGCATTTAAATAGCTGGTGTGGGAAATAGCTGGTGTGGGAAATTTACGTGAAATGGACAAATAGTATAGGTACCAACACAAACATTGCAATGCAACAGACATGCATTGGTTTGGAATAAAAGTTGCGGCAGGATTTCGTAAAGAGTGCCGACAGGGAGGACGAGTGTTCGTACATTTTTCGTATATTTTTGTAATACAAATTGCAGCCACCTTATGAGGAATTTTAAAAAGCCCTGAGATCACGTGGTGATAGTTCCCGTCGGTAAATCCGTCAGTTTGATGCTTGCTGAAGTCGAATTTTTGTTTCAATTTCTTGGCTATGAATTAAAGATTGGAACGTTTCTAATTTCGTCAAGCACCAGATTACATTGAATCAGTTAGAATGTTGTTGATCGTGGGGAATGAAAATTCAGTTAAGTTAACTTTCCGACAGTGAGGCACCCAATCATAAAAAAGCTGGCTTTATTAAATTTTTCCGTCCTTAATAGCCTTTGGTCCTTAGTCACTAAAATTTAAGGTAGACGGAGTCTGCAAGACGAATCCATTTCTTGACGAAGTATGGGTAGTTACCGAAAAGTTGATTGAAAAGGGCAAATTTCTGCTGAAATTTGCCCTTTTCAATCAACTTTTTTGTAAATATCCATGTTGCGTTCCCGCAAGCTGATAAAAACACCTTGTGCAAGCGCTCGGTGTTTTGCACTCGGTGTTTCTTGTTTTTAGGTAGCGATCATTTTTCTCAAGCACTCGTTGCATTCCCAAGCTGATAAAATC
>JAHWFP010158846.1:0-20219 GCA_023313725.1 Lithobius niger | reverse complement strand
GAAAAGAAAGCCAGATTGGAGAAAAAGGCTGCTAGTATGAGGAAGGCTCAAGAACGAGAAACTGAGGAGGAAAAGAAAGCCAGATTGGAGAAAAAGGCTGCTAGTAAGAGGAAGGCTCTAGAACGAGAAACTGAGGAGGAAAAGAAAGCCAGATTGGAGAAAAAAGCTGCTAGTATGAGGAAAAGCCGCATGCTTAAGAAATGCTAGACCGTCGATACCATCGGAGCTGGTCATTCCCTTTCCTTCCCATCCCCTTTTCCCTCCCATCCCACCTCTTCTATAACTGCAACCTTGACGTTGGTGGAGAGGCTTACTCCCCGATTGAATATGCGAGTATTTAAAAAAAAACACCGAATAATACATTTAAAAAAAGCTATAAACCCTTTTTTTTGGAGTTCAATTGGGGAAACCAATAGCAGTATAAACGCACTGTGACGTCATAAGTACGGGTCACGGAGGTATCAACAGGATGCAAAAAAGTAGCAAAATGCACCATCCTCCAGATTGATGAAAACTAATAAAAGTGGACGTCCCTCCAAATTGACGAAAAAAAAAAAGTAGCAAAAGGCACCATCCTTCAGATTGAGAACAAAAAAATAGGTAGCAGAAGGCACTTTTTTCCACCCCCTCCAGATAGATGAAAACGAAAAAAAAGTAGCAAAAGACACTTTTCCACCATCCTCCAGATCGATGAAAACCGGAAGTGACGTCATTAACCCCACTTTGATCACATGACTGGAAGTGACGTCATTAGGCTCACGTCGTAAGTGAGGTTATGGAGGTAGCAAAAGGATGCAAAAAAGTAGCAAAAGGCACTTTTCCACTATCCTCCAGATTGATGAAAACTAAAAAAGTGGGGGTAATGACGTCACTTCCCCTTCAAATTGATGAAAAATAAAAAGTAGCAAAAGACACTTTTCCACCATCCTACAGATTGAGAACGAAAAAAAAAGGTAGCAAAAGACACTTTCCACCATCCTACAGATTGATGAAAACCGGAAGTGACGTCATTACCCCCACTTTTCATCACCTGACCGGAAGTGACGTCATTACCCCATTTTAATCACGTGACCGGAAGTGGGGGTAATGACGTCACTTCCGGTTGTGGGTGGATGGATGGATGTACAACTCAATCGCGTTCTTATACTACTTTCATTCCACAAACATTGATTTTAACACTTTGAAGAAATGCATTTGCTGCACCCGTATTGCTACTATAGTTATAGTGTCCGCGGCCTATCTTGAGTTCTCCGCAGAACGAACACAGATAATCGATTGTACGTTTTCAGTAGCAGAGTGCCTTGTTGATATCCAAGATGGTTACAAAAACAATGGCGGCCATCGATTAAAGCCACCCCATCCTGGAACACGTAGCCGCTCACAAAATACTTGCAGGACTCAAGATACACTGCGCACACAATAAGACCGGGTTTATGCAACGACTCGTCTTTGCATTCTCGCAGCTAGAATTTAATCACAATGACAAAGTTGTTGTTGCCATGGTAACAAAGCTATCTGGATTAGCTAAATCCGACGTCATTTGAGTAAATCTTAAGTCTTATAATCCGTGACGATACGATAAAGAATTCATCCTGAAAAAATTTTCACAGCCGCTTCCGAACTCGGATTATTCAGTGTTTTCATTGCGAGTCGACATAGCTAAAACCGCCGCCATGTTGGAATTGCAGATGATTTCTAGCTTCTAGCTGCGAGAATAAAAAGGCGAGCCGTTGCGTAAACGCGCCCTAAGTCTTGTTTTTTCTAATGCTTCTTCAGATGAGCATTTATGTCTTCTGCTAATCAAACCTAATCCTGGACCCAAAACTGACATTATAATTTGAGAGTTTTTACATGAGTTTGTGCGTTTTGCCTTTTTTCTCATCACCAATCGTAATGTTTTATTTTTATAAAAAGCCTATATAAAAGCCGTTCATAATACACTCCATAAGAAGGCCATATCAAATCTTAGCTACTTTAGTGTATTATTTCAAAGTGCGCTGTTGATTTTGCTTTGCTCAAATTTGCTATTTTTTTAGTGTCTTTGTTAGTTTTTGTCTACGTCGTAGACAATAATTTAATGTTCATTAAATTAACCTTTATTCTTGAGTTGGAGACGTTTTTAATTACATTTTCATAATTAATTTGTTTTCGTCGTTTTATGCTGGTCTTCAAAGACACCCATAATTAATTGTAGCATTAATTTAATTTTTAAGGGCTTACCACGAGCTTTTGTTACGTGTGTTTCACTGTTTTTAATT
Organism: Lithobius niger; assembly: GCA_023313725.1. Classification (NCBI taxonomy): domain Eukaryota; kingdom Metazoa; phylum Arthropoda; class Chilopoda; order Lithobiomorpha; family Lithobiidae; genus Lithobius; species Lithobius niger. Next base: position 17,961 of record JAHWFP010158846.1, on the reverse strand, counting down.
TGGGTATTTGGCAACCAATTTTAATTTGAGGTGGGGTTTTTGAATCCTCCCTTTCTCGTCCCGCCGACACGTGTTGGTAAGAATAAAGTATTCTATTTTTTTTTCGAATATGACTAAAACATTACTAGTGTTACGTCAATAATTGAAATCCTACCGAGCTTTTCGGCTTTTGAATTAAAACCGAAATTGAACCGAAAGGATTTTAAAAACCGTTTTGAATACGTTGTTATAAAAAAGAATTAAAATAAATACTTGGTAAAATCAATTTTTTTACGCATTTAAATTAGTGTACACATTAACACATATTTAGTGTGCTATATGTAAAGCCGTAAAGTATACCTAATAAGTTTGTTAACACCGCTGAGAATTTTTGTTCTTTCGGCAAACAAGCACCATGCATGCTCAACTTCACTGAAAATACCACACCTTTCTACTCAGTAATTATACAAATCAAAGCTTTAGTCGTCGCTGAATGGTCATCGGCAAAGAAACCACAGATCTATACAGTATATCTCACTTAGAGAAAGCTGTTTGTTTTCTTTCTCCTTATTCCCATATTAGGGAAATCGACGTCACCTTCGGAAACACGAAGCTGCTTCTCGGCAAGATGGGGAGCTTTTACGTTTAACGTATTTATAAGCGGCATAAAAATGAGGTTTAGGCCGACTTAATACGAAATTCCAGTGCTGAAGCAAACAAAATTACAGGTAGGATGACGAAATGCGAGGGGCACGGGGGGGGGGGGGGGGGCTAGCATTGCTAAGCCAGATAGAGGAAAATATCGTAAACATCGTTAACATGATAAAATTAATCACCGTAAATCGAAAATCGAAATAACTTCGGAGAATCTATTTGCGTCAAGAAAAGAGAACTTCTCTCACCGAATGCCACTAGTGCTTTTGTGAAACCGACAATTTGTGTGTTTTAGCACTCTACAACTTTCCAGATTTCCTTCTCGGTGTGGGGAAATTAAATCTGGAAAGGAGTTTCGAGATTAAACACGCAAAATTATATGGATTCATAAAAGCACTAAGTGTATTATAGGCGATGATCGACCTGAAAGCTGAAAATTAGGCCTAAAATCCGCACCGTGAGCATAAATGAATACGGGTACTTTCAAACCAAACTCCCCGGTTACTGCTACTTACGAAGTTAAAACGGTAGGTAAAAATTAGGTCTAAAAGCTGACAATGACGCCTAAAATCAAAAACTAGGCCTAAAAGCTAACACGTTTTTAACCGGCAATTGTGATGGTTACCACATTTAGATTATATAAATAGAAAGTGGTGTTTCAGTGCGCGATAGAGGTGTGCGCCTCTATATTTTCGGAAGTGGCGGAAGTGCACAGAAGATCGGTTCCGACTACGTAGTCGCTGCAGCCGCTTATTTTTTTTTTTTTTTTTTACAAAAAGGGCATGTGGCGAAAAAGGAAGGAACAATGCCTTCCGCCCGGGTGCACGCTACTGCACAGCAAGGTATAAGTTATATAGGACTGCAACGAAGCAATAGTACAACAGCAAACAACCATAAACTAAAGAATGGATAAGATTCGGTAGACGTTTCTTACGGACGCGGACGACGCCGTATATGTCCCTGTATGGTGAACTCCTGTTTCGCAAACACTAATTTTACAAGATTTTACGTACGCGAAATTCAATACCTTATTTCTAGGGAAGGGGGGATTTAAAAGGCAAACATAACAGAGACAAGCAGTGGTAGAATAAGACCAATGGATTTATTTGCGTTTTGAAAACTGGCAATACAGACGGAAAAACGTGTAATTTAAATATTGTTTAGAATGCTTGGTCGTCACTACGTCAATGCCAAAGTTCTCTTTTAAGAATAGTAAGTTATACACGTGGTGGTTACCCTTTCCCAAACGGGAGTTCCCGTTTTTCAGAATCCCGTTTCGCAGTATCAAAACATTCTTCAAAAATCAGAAATTAAAGATGCACGCCTAATTGGAAGGAACTTGTGATTAGTTGCGGCTTCTGATGTTATGCACATTTGAAAAAAAAAAATTATTCTGCAAAACGGTATTCTGCAAAAAGGATTTTTGTATATAAATTTCTGACCATTACACGAGCGTCATATTTTAAATTTAATGTGCCAAAAATTTCATGAATGGTATTTGTTATTTGGTGCAACAGGATTTGTCCCTTTAAGCAAAAGCTTTTAATCTGCTTTCGGTAGAGCGGAACGGGACGTAACCCCCTGTATTCCAGAAGATATCGTGCCACGTGTATCGGATTGGGGGGGGGGGGGGAGAAGAGAGAGATACAACTTTGATACAGGTCAACGTTCTGCTTACAAACTTTAAAACCGCCTATCAACGTCATATTTCTAATGAAAAGTCAACACAGATCCGTCTCATGCTGTTTCTTTCACTGCTTTTAAGATTGTCTTTCAGGCAGAAGCGTTCACAAAACAAATATTGTCCTTTTTCGGAAAATACCGGCTTCGCGCTCACGAACTGCAGTTTATACAATGCATGCTGTAGCAATATCACTATAGAGCGTAGAGAACTTACGATGATGGAACGGCAATTTTTTTTTTTGTGCTGCTTATTATTGCTGTTTACTAGTCATTAACCTTTTCCTCACAAGGTTGGCTCACAAGAATCCCCACAACTGAAAATCCCCACAGGTACGGAATCCCCACAACACAAAATCCCCATAGGTACACAATGAGGGAAAGGAAAGAATTAATATTGAATGACGAACAGAGCCTTGTTAGTTTTTTTGCCTGGCATACCTCCGGCTCCATTGCTAAATTAACAAGCCTGCATTCAATATTTATTGCTTACACTAGAAAGGAAACAAATTTGCATGCTTTTACATGATTCAAGACTAGTATTGCCTTCCCCTACCCACACCAAATAAGCAGAATCCATATTTATTTCATCTACGCCTCCCCCCCCCCCCAACACCAGTGAATAAGGGCCACCGCGCACACAACGACCAAGCCGCGCGGCCAGGTCGCTGCGGCCAACGAGAATGCTGTATGTAGCAACGCGCACTTGGCCGCAGCTGCCAGCCTGTCGCCGCGGCCACCGAGATCTCGGGCGGCATGCAGGCAGCCACAGAGCGACCGTACTAGCTCCAGGTTCATTTTTCCCCACGTGATCGAGAATTATCAATACTGCGCGGCCCGTCGCCGTGTTTGTTTTTTGGCCGCGACGACGACTGGCCGCGCGACCTGGCCACTCAGTGCGCGGGTGGCATAAACTTGCCTATTGCTAAATAAAGAACATGCGTTCAATAATTATTGCCAACCATAAAGGGAACAATGGTTGTGTATGATCCAGTGTATTATTGCTGGGCGATGGGGGGTGGGGGGGGGGCGGGGAAGCGGCACCTATACGAGGTCAGTTTTTTCCTTTTGTTTATAAATAGTTAGTTTTCATGTTATTTTTCACACTTTTAATAATTCTATCCCATCTTTCCACTTACTATGCAATTTTTTATATATATATTTTTTTACCTATACCAGCCGACACCCATGCTTTTTAAATTCATTATCTTGTAAATCTGGGAAGAGGGAGGGGCAAAAAAATTAACTAGGAGCGCTGTTCGTTCCTCTTGCACCACCAAGTGTACTAAAATCTTCATTCAATATTTAATTTTGTTCCTTTCCCTCTTTATATACCTGTGGGGATTTTTAGTTATGGGGGATTTTGTACCTGTAGGGATTTTCAGTTTTGGGGATTCTGTACCTGTGGGGATTTTGGTGTGGGGATTTTGAGTCGTGGGGATTATGAACCAGACTCTGTGTATTTCCGTACATACAATTATTAGTATTTACAGCTAATTTTGCTTCTTTACCTCTGGTGACCAAATTTTTATGCCGCTCATAAACGAAGTTAAAAAATACAGCTCCGAATCCGGACGAGAAACATCTTCGTGTTTCCGTAAAAGTCCGACGATTCCCGAACGTGACGTCATTGGCCTAATATGGGCATAACACGAATGAAAGCAAACCGCTTCTTCAAAGTGAGATATACTGTACAGATATGTGGTAGGTTTGTCGGTGACCATTCAGCGACGAATAAAGTTTTGATTTACATAATTACTGAGTATAAAGTTGTGGTTTTTTCAGTGCTAAGTCGAGCATGGTGCTATAGTTTTGCCGAAATAAAACAAAACTTCTCTACGCAAGACCGCACAACTCTGAAGTTTTGCACACACAAAAAAAACTCCAATTACTCCGTAACTTTATGGTCCCAACCACGCCAACATTTCCTTAATGTAGGCACGTGGGCATTTTCTTACTTTTTTCTTCAGCTATAGTAGAAAAAAAATACATTGGTGGCGTTAAGGTTAAATTTATTGCTGCTATAAATTATTGACGCTCATTAACGGTAAATCCCACGCGGAGTTTCTTTTTTCGACACTAAAAAAAGGATTTACTATGTGGAAGCAAATTAAGCAAAACCAAAGTTTAATGCATTTCTTCCAAAGTCGTTAAAAAATAACTACTTTAAGCAGTTTTGCCATTAATGGAATGAGAAACCTGGTCGACCATGGTTCGAAAAGGTAAAACACGTGGCTTTCTACTGTCAATCCTACTAAAAATCAAAATTTTTAAGTAATTCTAAGTTTCGTACGTGAATGTACTGGAATTCGATGATATAGGCCCGATGCACACATGCGTTTTTTTTAACGCGCGTTGCCGCTGCGTTGACGTAGGGAATCAATTCACACATGCGTTTTTTTAACGCGCGGCGACGCTGCATTACCGCATTTCCGGTTTGGTTTACGTGACATCTGTTGCGTACTGCACGCATACCTGCGTCGACGTTGCGTCAATAATAATAATAATATAAGTTTGATGCGAATGCAACCGGAATGGCAAGGACCTAGTGGCCCACTGACTGCCATCCGATGTTAAAACTAAAAATTATAAATTACAAAAGTTAAAGCATTTAAAAGTTTGAGTTTGAAAAAAGATTTACCGCACGTCGCCCGTGCGTTCGTTTTGCAGCCCACCCCACCCCCCCCCCCCCCCCCGGTCAACGCAGCGTTAAAAAAACGCACCTACGTCTCGCAGTACCTTGTGTGACTTGAGCAGTGCTTACATCCGTCGTTTATCGCAAAAGCGTTACCGAAAATGGCGTCCAATTTCGAAGAAAAAGACAAGGAATTGTTAATTGGGGGGAGTAAAGAACTACCCTGAAATACGAAAAAATGTTGCTGCAGTAATGATTGAAGACTCATTGGGAAGTAATTAAAGAACTTAACCGAATTTTTTAGTTAATCCGCAAAAGATGTATAATATATTCCCCTGGTACGGCTTAAACCAGTAAATGAATGTACCAAATATCGTCGCATTGGTTTGAATACGAGGTATAGGCAAAAAAAGGCAATATCGTCTCATTGGTTTCAAAATATAACATTTTGTATACGGGATTAGCAAAATGGGTTGCGGCCGAATGGGTTACGGCAAAATGGGTACTGGCGGTTCACGGTCATGTGTGCATTGCTTGTTAGCATCAACACAGCGGCAACGCAGCGTAAACGCGCGTTAAAAAAACGCATGTGTGCATCGGGCCATACATTTTGATCTCCTTTAGCCGGTGGAAATACCCTTTCCTAACATACAGATTTCCTCCAAAGTCGATTACGGCATGTTAAAGACCTTAGAGATGCCTTAGCAAAATTGTCCCTCTCCATCCCAAGGTAACCTTAGCAACTGTTGAAAAGTTTAATTCGACAATTTCCCTTTCCTAGCTTGTCACCGTAAGAATGTGCTGTATTCTTCGAAATACTGAATTACTACGAGGAAGACTTTGGGTTACAGGATTACTTCGAATTATTTCGGATTACCTCGTATTTCCTGAAACATCGAGGGTTACTGAAGAATACCAGGAATTCCACTGGATTACTAGGATTACCAGGTAATTATCAAGGAATACTGCGGATTACTCAAGGATTACCAAGGAATAATGTGGATTACTCGTGGAATACCAAGGAATACACTGCGAATTACTCGGATTACCAAGGAATACATCGGATTACCCGATTATTACCAAGGAATACAGTGGATTACTCGAGGATTATCAAGGAATACTTCGGATTACTCGTGGATTACCAAGGAATTCATGCGGATTACCAAGCACTCGTACAACGAATTAAAAAGTTGACATCCTCTTTCCTCGAACAAAATTAAAGAGCTGAAAAGAGCAGGAGAAACTTTGCATGGTGTCGCTTAAACTAGACGATGATTTTTTTAATAAAAAAAATAGGGTATTGTTTCTCGATTGATTAGCCTGTCCGTCGCAAGCTAACCTTAGCAGTGAAAAGTACGTCAATTCGACTATTTACTTTTTTTTCAGTAAGGTTTTGTCCAATTGGAGTAGAGGAAAATCCTGTTGTGGAAATCGTGATAAACAAAAGGAACTCACGTTTTGGAGCGTAAATTTTCGGGGACCATTCTCGTGCGTTGGCAGAGAATAGTAAGACAGAAAGAGGGGGGGGGGGGGTAGGGGCATATACTCACGAGACTACACAACAAGAGCATCACAGCACCGATCACAAAACAAGTTGTCTGGAATTTAAAGTCACCTTTCCCCCCAGTGGGTAAGGGAAATTTACATCCAGCAACGTGTGCTGTTGTCACTGACGATTCCCAAAATTGAATTTTCCTACACCAACTGGTCAACACATTATTGGGGTGGGATGAGACTTCTTAGCCCTCTCTCCCGGGAATTCACGGGAGACCCTCACTGTAGGGGAGGCCCTCATTTAAAAAAATTTAAAGTTGAAATTAATACGTAAAAATATTGCGTCTCTATGTTGCAAACAAAAAGTTACGCCGATATCTTTAAAATGTCCTAGCTTGTAGAGTTCTCACCTCCCCTCTCCCCATCCTCCCCTAATTACAGGAGTCCATTGTTTCGAAGAATTTTTTTTGTAACTTTTGTAATGAATTAGTATGAAAATTGCATCTCAAGTTGCAGAAAAACGTTTCAAATTTACGCAAATTTCTTTAAAACACTCCAGCGTTGGCACTTCCATAGCGACCCCCTTTCCGCCGGGACGTCCAGAAGCCCCTAAGTATATTATCGGGGAGGCCCGATTACTTTTTAATCAGACCCCCCCTGTATATTGCTGCACGGCTATTTCAGCTCCGATCTTAGAAATTCGCTATAGGCTTTCCTGCACATACTCGCAAAAGCTCCGCCTTACACGCTGGAGAGTGGCTTTCCTGCGCGACTCGTATTTACCAGCAATAGTTCCCCCTTATTCATTAATGATACGCTTTCCTGCGCGACTCCAAATCTACTTTACTAATAGCGTTAGCAAGCGAGGATTATCAGCATCATTAGAGAAAGATGACGCACAAGGGCGGGTTTATGTAACGACAATTTTCTTGCTCACTAGCGTTTACTTGGTTAATGCTAAATCTTCTGGCTGCTTCTCGCCTTTACCGGAGCACGCGGCTTTCGAGTTGTCTATACGTAATAACCATGGCAACAACGCGGACGCAGATCTTCTACTCGTGCCTCGCGACACGGCGTACGATGCGTACAACACGAAAACAATTTGTACTGCAGTACAAGACGACGGACTGATTGAATGCCGGCATTCGATGGTTCGTCTTCGATTCGATAACCCCGAATTAGACGCCATATTGGATTTTGAATTCTCGCTGCGAGTAGCGATTTATTCTACCGTCGTTTCATCCCTGCTAGAAGCTGTTCTTTGAGCGAGAATAGCGAAACTTTGAAATAGCGTGAAATGCCAACAATGTTGCGGCCAATGTTTAAAATTCTGTTGCATTTGTTCTTTGTCCGTGTTGTTATTCATAGTACATTTAATTTGTTATCTATTAACGCATTCATTTAGTAGAAACGGGAAACTAAGTGTAAAAAAGTGTGTAAGTGTGGTTGACTAGCAAATAGCGTTCGGCGAGCGAGAAGGTCTCATTGCATAAACGCGCCCTTAGAAACTGCTTGCGGGCAGCATGATTCCAGTAAAGAAAGTCATCTACGGGTCCGTGCCAGCGGGATGCAGCAACTCGTTGGTATCAGGTAGTAATATTAATTACTGCTCGTTGTTCGATGGCCGAGCGAGCTAAGCGAGAGGTTTTCAATTCAACTGGACTCAGTCGGTTTTTTATTCATTTATTTTTTTGTAGTATTGATAACTTATCAAACAGGGTTCGTACGGGACCTGGAAAACATGGAAAAGTCAGGGAAATGGAAAATGATGAAAAAGTCAGGGGAAAGTCAGGGAAAAGGAAAATGATGAAAAAGTCAGGGGAAAATAAGGGAAAAGGAAAATGACGAAAAAATTAGGGGAAAGTCATGGAAATTAAAAATTATGAAAAAGTCATGGGAAAGTCAGGGAAAAAGAACATAATGAAAAAGTCAGAGGAAAGTCAGGGAAAAGGAAAATGATGAAAAAGTCAGGGGAAAGTCATGGAAAATGAAAACTAAGTAAAAAGTCAGGGTAAAGTCAGTGAAATTTTGAGAACGGTAGCCCTACAGCCACTAAAAACATTATATGCTGATGCATGCACTATATTAAGTTTAGTAGTTAAATTATGATGCCAAAGTTCAGGGAAATGTGCAAAATCTGGTCAGGGAAAACCTGGAAAAGTCAGGGAAACTCAAACCAAAAATTTTGTACGAACCTTGTCTAATGCTAAATAACAGCAATAAAGAGTAAGACCGATAAAAAGTACATGCTTAAAACATCAGTGTAGGATTTAGAGTTTGTGACAGCGACTCTTCCAGCAGCTGAGTGTTGTAGAATTCACCACAGAATCAGGTAAGGCATTCCACCTACTGATCGAAAGCACACTAAAACATGATTACCAAATGTCAGTTCTGAAAGCTTCCTCTCTCAGCTTCTTTGTATAACCACGAGTAAAACCGATATTGGAGAGTACAAAAAAGGTTTCACTGGGCAAATCAATGGATTTATTTAATATTCGGCATGTTAAAATAAGAAGATCGCTCATTCTACAATCCTGTGTAGTAGGAAGCTCCAAATGTTTAATCCGATCTTCGTAGGGGAGTTGCTTTAAATGTTTTCATTGTCGAGTAACCATTCTTTGAACTTTTTCGATTTTTTGTTAGTCAGTTTCGCAGTATGGAAACCATGCCTGTATACAATATTCGATTTTTAAACACATTTTCCGGGCTTCCTTACAACACGTGCTCAGTTTATAAGTGAAATTTCGGTTCATTATCAATAATGACTCCGAAGGTCTTTTATAGGGTCAACTTAGGGAAATTGGTTGGTTGGCAACAAAATAAGTGAAGTCTGCGGCACGTTTTTTTTCAATACGTAGTACGAAAAGCTTAGAAGGATGGAAGCACATACCATTAGAAATAAACTTCTAACACGTAGAAATAAATAAAATTTGGAAAAATGACAACACTGGGTGATTTCCACGCGTGACAAAGTATGGTTTGCTGTGATGAGACTTCGAGTACTGCTTTTTAATTACTTTAGGTTTTACTTTAATATTTCATAAAGTAAAACGCGTGTAACAGACGACTTTGCCATTGTAAAAAAAATGAATAGGTCACCTTTAATGAACGATCATTAGCCAAACCAAAAGTTAACTCCCGTACATACAATAAAAAAAATAAATACATAGCAAAAAACAACTGTCATTACCATAACAACAGTTAACAGGCAGGAAACAAACAAATCTAAAATAGAAATTTTCACACACTACGGCAACGTAATTAGGCAACAGCAGTAAGAGACACGAACCTCCCCCCCCCCCCCCCCCTTCGCATTTTTGCTACCACGCAAAGCTAAAACCCCGTTTGCATTTTTAACATAGACTGTATTAAATAAATATTAACCAGTCGCAATAAACAATATGAAATTAAGGAGTAAATAAACCATCTGTAAAATGGTACACAAGAAAAAACGTAACCACAATTAATCTAGTGATGTGATTCGGTCTCGAAACTTCAGCACATCTCAGCAAAAATTGTATAATTTTCCGCATGTTCATCAACTTTCCTAAGTTGTGATACTCGGCGTTGTGAACGTGGTTGTACTGATGAAAACCAAGAGACACGTTTACAATTCTATTAATTGCGCTGTAGGGATGCGCAATAAAATAATAAAATTAAATAAACAAAACGACCTGAGAATGTTTTTTTTTTAAACGTAAAATTGTAGTTTTCCTGCCAGTAATAACCAGAGCCAGGCTTACCCATTTCCCGCCTCTAGGGTGAGCAAATCCACGCGCGCCCTCCCCTCTCCCCAACCCCAAAAGTTTCAGAATTTAAAAGAAAGATCAATCTTGTGGAAAGGCTTCAGGACTGTCTTTTTTTTTTTTAATTTTAAAACCATTAGAGACCGTTCAATATTATCAACGGGGGGGGAGGGGGGGGAACCCCGGGGGGGGCGGCCCACCTCACCAGGTAGGGGGGTTAAATTTTTTTGAAGGTGCTACCAGTAGAAAATTGATAGGGTCAGAAAAAAATTGCGAGAAACGAAGTGCACAGCAAGTTATAGAATGTTAATGAAATAAGTTTATTTAGCTCAACACATCCCCCAACGTATCAAAGTAGGCCTAGTACGTTTCGTACGCTTATTTACTTTTCGTAATACAATTTTTTTTGGTGGGGAGGGGAGGGGGGGGGCAAACAAATTCAGTAACACCAAAGGGTGTGGGCCATGAATTTTTATATATTGATGGCGACAATCCGCCAGCCCACCCCCGTTGATAAATAATGAACTGCCAGCATGGAAAGTCCGGAGCTTTAGAAAAGGACATCCTTCAATAAGTAGAAGGTTTACTTACGTATACCACCATATATATACAAACATAGATATAGCGAATTGAAAGCATAACTTCCCTCTAGTGAAACGAAGTCATCATAAATATCATTAAATTTGGATTGAAAAAAAAGGTTAGTATTTATTATTGATTGGCGTGGGTATGCCTATGAAAGCTGGATCTGTGATGGTACCCCGTCGATGTTGGGGGCTCTAGGCCACAGCCTAGTTAGTGCATGCGGAAATGGCTAATGCCTACAGGTATTCACAACTTACAGCACCTTCGTTTTAATTTATGTCCATTTCTTACGGTTACGATTCCCCACGGTTCTCTTTTCAGAAGGTGGAGTTTGAGGATAAAGGACGTATGCCCCTGCAACCACAACTTTGGCAACAAACAAAACACGTACGAAGATACAATATAAAGCAGAATAATTTCACTTGGCTTGCGTTATACCGCAATAAAATTATAAATAACGATTTACAGAAAACAAGTTTTTTAATCTCCTACCGCAGACTGGAGTCCTTGCGACAGGGAATTTGACGCAACGGTGAAACGGCGGTCGAAAAAATATCTTCGAATTCTCTCCGAAATCCAAGGATCGCTCTGAGCCCTTTTGGAGTACCGGCGTCCGAAGGGCATACCCGCAAACGGTAACGAAGCCGCGGCCGCCGTTGTAGCTGTCGTACACGCAGCTGATCCGCTACCATTGCTACAACTCGATGCGCTACTGCTGTTGCTACTGGTGCTATTGCTACGGCTCCCCATGGGGGAGGGGGTTGGGGAGGCAGCGGGAGGCGTCGGGGAGGGACCGCAGGCAGCGGCGAAAGGTAGACACATGCCGACACGGGATGCTACGGAACCGAGAGAGGCGGCGGCGGCGATGGGAACGGTTTTGGCCGCAGTCCCGCTACGAATGTCTGTCCATTGTCCGGCGGAAGGTGAGGTCGGGGAGGCACCGTTGACCGTGCCACGGCAAGGGGACTTCATCCTGTGGAATTCAAGAATTAAAATTTAGAGTTACAGGATTGGTTAACGTGTGTGAGAAACTTAATCTGACCCTGTACCTGTGTGTGGGGCTTGAGTGCCTATTTCACGTATTATTTACGCCGTTTCAGATAGTAGGCTGCATTTATGCCTTAATCGCGTAGTTAGAAGCAAGTTGCTAGTCACAATGCGATAGCAAAAATATGTAGCTAGTTACGACATTTTGTTTGGTTAAATGTGCATCCATATCAATCCTTGACAATAACAAAAAGAATTCTCTCCGACAAAACAATTTCCTCGGTAGGCTTTTTTTAATATCCACTACTGAGTCGGCAGGGCTAAAACCGAGACCAAACTGTATATAGCAGCCAGTTGCGAGATTAGAGCATAAATGCAGCCTTATGCCTATTTCAGATACTGAGCTTATTTCACAAATTCCTATTAAACATATGCTTATTAAAAATATTATACTTGTTTCCCATTACTATAACTACAGCTTGTTTACAAAAAAAAAAAAAAAAAGGATCTGAGCACTTGCAGATAATATCGTTTACACTTTTTGGAATCTATCCAGAAGCAGAAAGAACGGTAAGTCTCAGTTTTTGTTATGAAGTAATTTAAACAATTTAGCAAATATTTTCAGCTGTCGGTTTCGATTTATGGCCTGAAGATCAAAGTCTTTAAAATTAACGCCACAAGTTAACTTTTTATCCACCCTCCGCCCCCCCCCCCCCCGGCATCCCAAATCAAACCAATCCATAGACACTGCCAGGAAAACAATAAAAGGAGCCATCATTATACATTGGTTATTTGAACCATAAATCTGAAAACTGAAAAAAAAACAAGGAGAATAAGGAACGTTTCCAAAAAAAGATGAAAATAAGAGGGAAAAATCAGGAACTGTACTATTTAGAAAATCTGGCCTCTTCGTAGAAGGTTTTGTTTTCTCTCGAAATGTTTCATCTTTTTAAGGGGAGATTTCACCCGGAGATATGTTAGTTACGATTAGTGTTTTGTTTTGTAGTTTTCTATTTTACCTTTTTTACTAAACTAAACCAATCGCTACAAATCATGTTCAGATAAATATCGGATAAAAGAACCCAAAGTTCACAACATCGAAAATCACACAGTAAAAATAGCTTAATATCCGGTAAGCATTCAATGATTTCACCAAGCTAACGTGATTGCGATTCCAATCTACCAACTAGAGATCGTTAAGAACTCTTGGCGTTTAAGCCATTTTTTTTTTTTAAATACAAAGACATCCCGAACCACTGTGAAGGCCCCAAACAGTCACGTTCGGATTTACATTTCGACAGACGAAACTGCGAAAATCAGTAATACCCACAGATCGAACTAATTAAGCCGGAGTAACAGAATCACAGTAGAACACTAATATTTGGCAAGGCGATATATTTCATTGCGATGACTTTACCGAGACTTGAACCAACAAACTCTGGAATCGTTATATCGTCTGAATCATCTCTCCAAAGCTGCGCATTGTGCTTCTTTTACGCCAGAAGAAACGGTCTTAGAGAAATGGTACAGATTAGTGCCCTCCCCCCCCCCTCCCACGCAGTCAAGATTGCTGCATTCACTACAGTTGAACAAATTATGAAAATTTTTCTTTGACACGTTTCAAGGGTACAGGGCTTCAACCCAAAGGACTTACATCAAATCTTTTCCAAGGGTTTCCACGGCGCTAAATTTTTGTCCTTTTCATTGGCAGATATTTCCCTTGATTTGCCCAAAATTACCAAAAATATTATTTAGTTATTATTAAAACATTTGGAATAAATACAGCGAATCAATTCTAAGAATACAGTAATTCTAAATTTTCACTGCAAACTGTGACGATGGAACGGTAATGATGTGACAGTCATTAAATCAACGAAATCAAATTGGCGAAATCAATCGAAATGCACGCGACGAATCGAATCCCGATAATCAGGCGGGCAGTTTGCAGCCGAGGCAATTTCCCTCTTTTATTTATTATTTACCTTTGAACTGGCAAATTTCCTTAAAGTGAGAACCTACCCTCTTGTGGAAACTCGGCCCCCCGGGGGGGGCGCCCAACACACACAACCCCCTGATTTCTGGACCCCTTTAGCTGAATTCCTCACACCCAATTTTCAATTCCAACTTTCTCTTCCCCATCCCGTATCTCCCCCCCCCCCCCAACAAAATTTTTGGGTGCGCCACAGGTGCAGGCAACAAGAATCCTGAGTACAATTCGTGGGCTTAAATCCTGGTATTTCATCACAATAAAACAATACATTAATAAACAATTAACATGTTCTTTTTTTGAGAAGAGAAGGGGACAGTAATATATGAATTATCTTTTTCCTCACATGTTAGAGAAGTTGATGATAGTAGTAAGTTTACACTAAGCTAGACGGCGCTAAACGTGTGTGTGTGTGTGTGTGTGCTGCACTTTAATTATTACTGGTGTTACTTTAACTAGTAATTTTGCCGCTGAATGTAAGGGATTCCTGCTCTCTCAAAACTCCTACAACCAGTTCAAACCTTCAAGAACAACCTTGCACTTGCCAACAAACTAGGAGGGTTCCTTACTCAGATTTTTTCAGCGAAAAGTTTCTTCGAAAAATTCTGTCGAAAAATTGTAACTTTCCTGAAAATTTCTCCTGTTATCGAATTTCGCCACTACCATAGATTAGGTATCGGAAGAATCAGACGCTATTGGAGTGTAAAAACATAGGTTTTAAAATGAACACATATCAGACCCACCTGCAAAACTTTATAGACATTTGTAGCTAAAAGACGTTTAAAAGCCATTTACAGATAGACAACAAACCGCTCAAAACATTCATTCCATTCGCTTTAAATTAAACACTAGTATTAACTTTGCAACATTTTTTATAAACACATGATTTGAACACGTGTTTAAAATACAACAGTAGTTTTTTTTAAATCGTGAAACAATAGTGTTTATTTTAAAACGCATGATAAACATGGGCGTGTCGTTTAAGTTTTCAAAAAAAACATACGCATTTGTAAGAACTACTGTTTTTATTTTAAACAGTTGTCGCAAATTGTGCTTTTAAGCGTTTGTTTGTAAAATGCTACAAACTGAACGCTTGAGTTTTATTTGAATAAAGGGAAACTGACGAATGATGGTCTTGTTCAGCTGCTAAGGTTATCTTGAGATGGATAAGTTAAACTTTGCTGAGAACAGTGTCTTTCACATGCCACAGTCGACATGAACACAAGTGCGTTTCTGGAACCTTATCCTTATTTTAAAAACATTTCATGTCTACACCGCTAAAACAATTTTCGAAAGGTTTCTCATCAGCCCCCACTATGCCATAGAACACTTTTACGTGTCTTTCAACTAAAAATATTCCTAGGTGTGTTTAAAATGTGTTTATTTAAAAAATGTTTTTACAGTGTACACCGTACGATTCTAGGAAAAAATATCCACAGAAAACACATCTTGGTATATATTTCGGCATATATCTCGGAAAAAAATATATCACCTGGAAAAAAATAACACCGGAAAAAATATCCTTTACAGTCAGTGTTTTTTACTAGGTCATTAGAATTTAAACTGTACAGATTCACAATGGATAAATGGGGGAGAACACCTCTTGTTACTTCTGGCAGTGCGATAACAATAAAGTGATGGGGGGGGGGGGGGAAGCACAGGGTTCGAACAACCTCTTCGAAACCAAATTCCATGCCTTTTCCCGGCCCCAAAAATCGTAATTTCCATGCCATTTTGCAAACTCAAGTATTCTAATCCAATTGTGGTACTGAATTTGATTTTTGTTGGCATTATTATTGCAACAAACGTTGTCAGATATGAAAGGGAAATAAGAATTGGCTTTAAACCCTAGTAACAGACAGGTTTCATAAAAAAAAAGTCCTATTAAAAAGAAATTTGAATTGCACAAGTCCTAAAACCTGAAAATTACGGTAAAGAGTAAATTGCGTGTTTTTCCAAACTGATATTGAAAATTCGACAGATTTCCATACTTTTCAAGGCCTGAAATAGGGCCTTATGAAATTTCATACTTTTTCAGCTTATCAAGGCCCCGTACGAACCCTGGAGGGGGAGGGCACACTTTGCATGGGAATGATAAGCATCCTACATCCTCCCTAATCAGGATTGCCGGAAACACACTGCCGGAATACATAGAATGAAAATCCGGGTATGATGAAACTCAATACAAGATGTGCTCAATGCATGTGCGCTAGTAGCGCGACACCGTTGACATGCAGGGGAACATACCCGCCAGAGATTTGATGCGGGGGGGGGGGGGGGGATGTTCACTCTGGCCACGTCCACTCTGCTACTGAGTGGTGGAAGGTTTTTTTTTTTTTTAATGACCCGTTGAGAACAGGGTTTGCAACATTTACATACGTTTGAACTAATGTCATAGAACTGTGTCGTACAGGAAAGCCAACAGGGATGCATGTACCTTTAACACACCATTAGGAAATGTTTTATTAACAGTACATCAACATCATTAAAAACGTATGGTGCGAGTGCGTGTTTGTTCCTCTACTCCTCTTAAACAAGGCACCTACAAAGCCGAGAGTAGCGCCAAATGAAGGTAATCAAATTACGCTTTGGACAGGCTTTTTTCACCGCTGTAACTTGAATTTCTGATCCTCAAATACGCAAAAAAAAACTGTTCCGAAAGCTGATTGATCATGAATTCGATCAGGCAAAGCTACTGTTCAACCAAACTTATCAGGAAGAAACTTGGTTTAAAAAAAAAAAAAAACCTGAACGCACATATTTAGCATCACACTTCGTATTGGCAACGTTACGACGTATAGACCTTAAAACACATTGGTGTTGCTGGTTACAAAGCAGCCCATGTAGGTTTTAAAAAGTTGTCAAAACATTCGCGTTTCCTAAAAACGGAGGTGCGCGGATTGAGCGAGGAAAGCGAGCGATTTACACGTAAAGTAAACCTTTTCAACACGTTTCTCGCTTCTGCTCGCTCAATCTTTTCTCGCTCGCGACTTTTGACCTTCGTAGGGCTTTACTTCCGGAAGAGTAGACGTGCAAATAAACAAACACATCGTACGTGTTGAACGATGTAGGTGAAATGCAGGCGTGCTGAGGAATGTGATGAACGAACTGTGAGCAATAATTGCAATTAGTTGGCGTCGAAATAATCAGGACATCGATTTTGTGACACTCTGGGGATCTCATAAACTGTGTAAAACAAGGTACGACGTCGCTAGAGTGAGCGAAGCAAACGATATGGTCAGTCTAAAGGGTAATAATATTTATAAAGAAGGTGCTTAAATATTGCCCCAAATTCATGATTTCTACCTTGTGCTGGGGATATTTTTTCCGGGGTTATTTTTTCCTGGAGATACTTTTTCCGGGGATGCATTTACCGCTTACCACTGTATATCAGGTAATCCAGACTACAGACGTAAAACATTTTGTTGACATCCGTAAGAGAATTTATACTGTAGCTCACAATTTAAGACTACGTTTTGAAGAAATAAATGCAGATGCAAACCTATTTACGTTGCCTTTTGACTTAAATATTTCCTTATTTAACCCGTAACGAGCTGATTGGCTTTTCGTTCTGTTTAATTTTGAAGGGCTTGTAGGGAGTTCAGTATCCGAAAATACACTTAAATATTTAATAAAAATCACACATATTTACTGCAATTTCGAATGGTCGAATTTGCTACTCAACGTTTCTTAAAAGTTTGATCGATACACGGTAATTTGTAGCAAAAAGAGTCGTAACCTCTTACTCCAGGATTTGATTTCTTTAAGTGAAGTGAACGTTTTCAGGTATAAAACAACCACCTTCGGCTCAGACAAGCTTACGTAATAAACACACATTTATTTCAGCTTATCAAACGGTAAAAAAAAAGAAAAAAAAAAGACAGCTAGCTACATTAGTTTATTTTAAAAATGTCAGTTTTTAATACAAATTTACAACTTCAAATTTAGTAATTTTTTAAACCAACAAAATCAATACGTTCATTTCTAATAATTATCACCATCCAAATTTACTAGGACACAAAAATAAATATTTGAACTAACTTTCACAATAATTTAAAGCAATCTTCCATTTTCAGTTAAAACCCGCTTTTCTACGTCAACTCCTTCCTCGGAAAGACAACTTTTCTTGTTGTCAACCTGAATGAACTCTTTCAATTGTGTGACACCGAGTTAAAAACAAGGTGTCCAAAATTTCTCAAAAGTAACGTTAATTT
>JAHWFP010158842.1:0-11160 GCA_023313725.1 Lithobius niger | reverse complement strand
TCCAGCAATCGGTTCATTCTTCGCATTAAAACCGGAACGAAAGATAGTGAATGAGTTAGCAGCAGCTGTTAAGGCGTAGCGAAATTGGGTGGCGTTCTCTTCGAATGCTAATTGAGAAATGTTGATGGCATTAACTCGAGGCGATGAGTGGAGAAAGTGGTCTTTGAGAAAAGATGGTGGCCAATCCATTTCGTTGTTTGGTGCAGTGAGAAATGGTGTGTGTTAGGAGGGGTGGGTGGGTTAAAGGAGGATTCCATTTCCAGGTGACCTTCCGGTTATGGCCGCTGGTCAGTTGCATCCCGCATTCGGTCGGCAGTTGAACGTTGCTGTACTTTCGATGCCTTTGAGTTGCTTTAAATGGCTTTGCCGTAAAGGACAGATACGGTAATTTACACTTGTGTCCATTACAATAATGTGATTTTTTAAAGGGTTCGTACGCTGCCTTGAATTCCTTGATAAACCTTATATTTGAAAAACCGAAAATTCAAGCCTTGAAAAACCTTTAAAGTTGGAATTTTTGTTGTCGGAACCTGGAAATGCCCTTGAATTTTGCTTGGAATGAGGTTAATGCCGTAACACCGAAAATCCAAGGCCTGAAAACCCTTGAAAATTGGAATTCTTGCTGTCGAAGCCTAGAAATGCCCTTGAACTCTGTTTGGAATGAGATGAATGCCATAACATTAATATTAATTTAGACGTAAAACTAAATAAATGAATAGCAATAGTTTTTCAGCCGAATCCATTTTTCTGTTAATGATTCTCCCCTAGGATTGGACTGGAGACAGAAACAGAGTTGCAGTGCAGTGCAAGCAATTTTTTGTCCAGAAGGGGCTGCTGAGCAAGTGCTGCTCCACTGGCTGTTAGTTGCATTATTTCTCCTTCATCCTTGTCGATTGGTGGGAGGGGGAAAGTCTATATATTTAAGACCATATTGGTGCCGACAATGACCTCTTGAAAAATACGGGAATTTAAAAGGTAATTTTTATAGTCGACTGTACAAAGAGCCTTGAAGTTAGCCTTGATCCACCCAAAACTGGTATAAGAGAAGCCGCCAACTTACCAAAATGGGTAGGCCTTTGAAAGTAGTGATATCATTCAACCAGGAAAGGTCTCCAAGGTTAATCCTGTTTAACGTCCAAAGTATTATTCGGTGCGATTAACTTGGCTAATAGGATTAACCTTGGCGGCCTTTCCCTGGTTGAATGATATTACTGTTTTCAAAGACCGCCCCCTTTAGGACCCCTCATGTACGAATCCCTTTTTTAAACCCTCAAATACAAGAAGAATAAATTCCGTAAAAGAAAAATTATTCCGTAAATACAAAAGAATTCTGTTTTATGCTTAATAAAAGTTAAGAATTCGAAATCACTATATGAAATCACTGTTGGTTGCAATATGTAAGCGGATATTATTTGTGTGCGATTTTTTTAATATATTTCTTCAAACAAAATACCAAATCTTTGATAAAAAAGGCAAAAATATAACATTTGAAAAATGAAAAAGGAAATAAGCCATCAACGAAAATCATACACAAGAATAACAGCACAGTACGCCACCTTTATGCACCTAGGTTTCATCCAATGAGGGTTTTTTTTTATCCCGGTAAATTTTTTTTATTATCGTGATAATCGATAATATGTCGATAAAACAAATTTTGAAGCTGGAATAACCTTGGCTGAAGCCTACAGTGCAACCTATACGAATGTGAATTGTGTGGCCCACTCAACTTGGCCAGTAGACGTAAAAATGCATGTGCCAGTATCCATTACTTCCTCACCACGTAGAAATAATTCAGCAGTTGTGCTGCTACTTAATGTTTAAATATTATCTGCATTAAACTAACTCTCCAATCATCTAAAGTGGCTAGAAACAGATTTGCAGACTTGGTTGGAGAGCCCTTTTAATTTCACATGCGATTCCGCAAACCGCTTGTTTCTAGCTATTACGGTTTCCGAGATATGACAACTTAAGCGTCAAGGTTTGCACGATAATTCGATAAATCAGAAAAAGTCCAATACGATAATCGACAAAAAAATTATCGCGATATTGTCGAATTATCGATTATCGTGCCACCCTTAAATTCAAGTGACGTGACCCGGATTCGAATCGGCAAACCAGTCCATCTACAGATCAGTGCCAGACCGCCTTTATCGATATGACCAGTTGTCCATTGGCCTATTTCCAATTTTTCTGAAAACTGCGCGTAATACTCAAATTCTTTCTTTTTATAGTATGAAACGGATGTTCGGCCGTGAGAAGAAATATGTTTGGTTCTCGGGCATTTTCATTCCAAAAGTAACCAGGCCACCAGGCTTTTTATTTTATTTTTTATTTTATTGGAAGTAAGTCAAGTCTGCTTTTAACTGTCCCAAACACTTGGATCTTAAAATTTAAGACTTACATGTGGTGTACTTACAGACTACAATAATTGAATGCTAAGTTAGGCTAAATAATGTTCATTTTCGGCTAACTGAATTGGTTTTTCTTGTACAGTAATAAATTTAGGATACCATAGCAAATAAAAAGCGATGACCAGGGGCAAATTCGACCACCAGACGGGGCATGAGAACCAACTAATTTTTTTTCATGGCCTTAATTGTTTTTAAAAATTTTTTTTTGTATAAGAGAGTTAAAAAAACCTCGCTATTGTTGTAATAAACAAATGTAAATTAACTAATTTTTTCTGTATTCCAACTGAAAAATCATCTTACGTGCCTTTTAACACGAACAAAAATGTACGCAACATTGTTGGGGCATCGTTTACCAAGCCCTACTGCCTACCACAACAACAACCTACGACCAGACGGTGGTCAATTACAAAAACTCGCGCAGATCTTTATTTAGAACAGTGCGAAGCTAAAAAGTGGTCCGACATGTCCAAATATTTATTTTTATTTTCAGCCAATTTGAAAATCAGCAAAAAATTCAGACTAAGCAGCCTTTTTAACTAGTCAAGCTGCAATTTAGTACAAACTAAATACAATAAACCGGACAGAAAGGCAAATGGGCTAGAGAATGTTAAATGAATACTGACGCAAACCTATTGAACGCTGCCAATCTTGGACTTAAGTGTTAGCCCGCCTGAGAAGGGAATTGAACCCACGATCTTTGAAACCAAATAATGAAGTCCTACCACTAAGCATACTGATACGGCCGTGTCAGTATGGCTTAGCGGTAGGAGTTGGTCCTTTGGTTTCAAAGGTCGTGGGTTCAATTAACCCCTTTGACACTCTAACGTTTAAGTCAGAAGGCAACGTTAATAGGTTGGAATGCGTATTTATTTAAATTTAATAATCAAGACCACTGATTTGTTGCTGTGCAGCTTTTTCTGAAACGTTCTTTCGCCTGAGAAGGACTTTACTGAATTCCAAAATATTAGTCTCATTTAGTTTGCGATTCTTAATTGAAGCTCTTGTAATATTTAACGAATCATATTCCAAAATAATTCCTCTTTATGCATTTCATAATCCGCATAATCCTTCATCTTTTTTTCTGTCTCTCTTAATAACAATCAGCACACGTACTCTTCGCAAAACGTACGTTTGAAATTCTTTTCGGTGGCTTCACCCTGCGGGGGTAATTTGTCTAATTTTTTTTGATGGTCCCAGGAACACTGTAGTTAAATATTTATACGGTTATCATGTGCCGCGTTTAACTTGGCTGCGATTCGAGTTCCTGCATTCATAATGAATGAAATAATCATGCTGGGCGTAGTAGTAGTACGGCTAAACCGTTCTTGAAAAATCAGTGGAGCATGCGAACATTCTTATCATTTTGCGGGGAACGCCCGCCCTGTTCGCCGGCGCACCGTGATCTCTTTAACCGGTGGAGCATTTAATATGTGTCGGAAGTGCGGAGCGCGGGTCACCGCCGTAATAAACTATTGTGTAGAGAACAAAACACCTCAAGGGCCGCAAATGTTATCGAAAGTAATCAACTATTATGAATCTTTAAAAAAGGTGGCATTTGAGAAATGAGCTGTGAGTAGCGTGCACGGTCAGGTCATTGAAACGCGCTTGTGAATGCTAGTAAACGAGGAACTCCGGGCACCGTAGTGGTGGGAGTGATTATAAATAAAAACGAGCTTGCTTCGTGTTAGGGGATAAAGAAGGGTTCGTGCGTAGTTTAATTATTCTTCGAAAAGCTTAACTATAAGGAATGGAAAACAAAAGCAAATTCAAGGCTTTTAAAAGTTGAAAATAAGAAGTTCTCGAGAGGGGACTCGAACCCAGGGGGTCATAAATTTGTAAACCAAAAGTTCAAGGCTCAAAAAACCTTGAAAACTGGCATTTATTTTGTCAGAGCCTTAAAAATGCCTTGAGTGTTTTTATTGTTGTTGTTGTTTGGAATAAAGTTAAAGCCATAACAGTAATAATAATTTAGGTAAAAATTAAATAAATGAATAGGAAGGGTTTGTTAGCCGAAGTCATTTCTTTTTAGATAATCTGGACTGGACTGGACTGGACTGGGGACTGGACTGGAGAGATGCCATATTTTTAAAAGATTAATAAAACTAAAACAGGACAACCTGAAGCTGCCCAGCCATCGTGCCGTTCGCCATCTTGGAATGATGTCACAACGATGTGACGTCGTCCAAGATGGCGGCCCGTTGTGGGCCAGCTTGAGGTTGTTCCTGTTTTAGTTTTTTTAATCTTTTAAATTGTGAGTAAGACAAAGAAAACATTGCCGACAATTAAATTTGCTTCATATCTATGACTGTTGTCTGATTTCTGTTTGATTAGTAGACACATTTTTGCAACATCCGGCTTTGCTTACAAAAATATTTTGTTTACTTCATGACTGAACACTGGCATTCCCTGGCTGCTACGACCGGTGTTTGTTTCTTTATCGTTGCTCTTAAAACTTGAAATAGGGACGCTGTTGGAGGACGGTCTCACAGTTGATTTGACCGTCAATGCTTAGATATTCTGTTTTTGTCCTTTTTTCAGAAATTCTTTTTTTTACTTCCAGAATGTGGGTGTTCTGGAGCCACAGAATTTCCTATCCCTTGCATTTGGCTGATTTTTGGGTTTTGGTTGCGTTGAGCTCTTGTGTAGCTCGAGCCTGAACGCAAAAGTCTTCATCATGAGTATCAAGCGTTTCATCGAAATACACGTAGGAGCGGCTCGCAAGCACCAAGAAGCCAATGCCGAAAAGGACAATTGGAAACAAAAGACACGCAAGACACCATAACCGGTTCCATCCGTCCGCTGGTGAAACTGGGAGACGAATTTTCTAGTTAATCTAAATTCAATAACTCGTTGTGCGCCGTCGTGGGTGATGTGCATGATGTACTAGCTACATTCGTTCCATCTTTCTCTTTCTCTATCGCTCATTCTACCGCACAAGTCAGTATTACGGTGCACAAGCTGCAGGGCGCAATATTTGTTTTGGCGCCCGTGTGCAGTGATCGAGGAAGCGAGTTCGACGTTTTCGTTTTCTATTCTTCGCTGCCCGCTCGCCCTCCCCACCCCCGAGGCTGTGCTCTCATCGTTGTTTTTAGAGATCGTCCACTAAAGGGGAAGAGTGAAGTGGCTTGACAAAATGGCGCCCGAAGAGAACGTGAAATGAGTTGTGTCCGAGTTTCGTTTGCTTTCGCGTCATTGATATTCACATTTTGTGTGGATTATGAAACACGGTTCGTAGACAGCCTTGAATTTTCGTTAAAAGCATTAAATTAAAAAAATCCAACATTCTGGCGATGAGCACTGGAATCGAAATTTTTGTTGTCAAAGCCTTGAAGTGTCCTTGAATTTTCTTAGTGTGATAAGAATGACAATAAAGGAGCGAAACTGTCAAAGTCCACATGCTTAAAACATCAATATGTTTGGGAATTAGAGTTTGTCATTGCGATTCTTGCAGCTGCTGAGCGTTGTGGAATTTCACACAGACGCGGGTAATGTTTCCAAACCCGATCCTAAATGCCACCCCCAGGTTTTTGGGTTTGAAAAATATAAAATCCGGGTTTTATACAAAACTCAACAAGATGGCAACATGAATTCAAAAGTCTCGCTTCGCAAACTGGCTCATATTACATTTAAAAAAAATTGAAACAAACTAGTAAAATATCTTAACTACACACTTTTGAACATTTCTTATACTCCTTAAACAATTCTGTTACGTTTGCTATTCCAATCCAAACTCGTTAAGCTTAACATCTTTGAAAGTAGGACTTCAGGAAGCGTTTTAAATTTTCATTTAAAATTAACTTGTATCAACTAAAGTAAACAACTAAAGATTCGCATTCGTGTGACGTAGCCACTGGTACGCCGGTTGCTATAGCAATGGGCGAATGAGGAGGCTTTCCTGCTTGCCTTAGTCCCATCACCGGTCGGTGGCCACGAAAGAACAGGGTAGATTACTGGCATCGCACTTTACTAAAACGCGCCATGGTGGACTTAGAATACGAAAATAATGGAGAAAACGCTCCACAATGGAGCTAAAACGCTTCCTTTCACCTTAATATTAAACCCGAAAAACCCGGTTTTTTTGGGGTTCTGCCTAACCGGGGCTTTCAGGACTGTAAATCATCCGGGCACCCGGACTGGAAACCGTAGACTCAAGTGACGCATTCCACCTACTGATGGAACGCACAGTAAAACATGATTTGCCAATATCAGTTCTGAATGCTGGCTTTTCTTGAGCTAGTTTGTATGACCACGAGTAAAACCGACATTGGAGAATTAAAAAAAAAAAAGAATTAAAAAAAAAGGGATTCACTGTGGGCAAATTAATCAATGGATTCATTTAAGATTTGTAATATATTTCGTGATTAATCACTGTAATAGACATTTTACACCTAAATAGATTTCAATAAATAAATGATTAAAAATAGTTTGTCAGCTGAATTTCCTTTTCGGCGAACGATGTACTGGGCAGTGAAAGAGAGAGGTGCATTGCAGTGAAATCAATTTGTGCTGAAAGGGGCAGCGCCAGAAAGCGCTCTTACACTGGCAGTGACATATACTGAGCCTCCTCCCTTCCTCTTGGTGAGAGATGGCCATTATTTACCATGTTTTAAGTTTTCAGGTAAGCGTTAAGTGAGAACTGAATACAAAAAAAAAAAAAAACATGAAATAAGGCCTAAAAGATATTTCGAAAAGTAGCTAATCAAAATCACTATTTAGGCCTGTTTCTGTTAAATCAGCTTTTTTTCTTTTTCAAATGAACACCAACTTAAATAACTAAGGGCCTTGAAAAGCCGGTAATTAATTCAGAAAACATCCTTTTGCAGCCACCAACTAATTTTAGCTAACTTAACACTCCTTTTGCCGTTCCGGTTCCTAAAATCAAAACGAAAACGTGAGCAAACGCTTATTTATTTTTAAAAAGAATTATTAAAACATGTTAAAACGCTACTCGCAGCCACGCTGACAACGCAGCCATTCTGAGAGAAGAGAGCGCAACAAGAAAACTTGATTTCGACCAGAACGGAAACGGAAATCATTCCTGGTTGGGGCAAGTTTTTGGGTTGGGTTTTTATTTCTATACCAATATTTTTTTATAGTATGAAACACCGTCCGCAGGGGTGCTCTTCGCGCGCACTATTATATACATCGAGAATTGGTGTAATTAGAAATAGTATGACGCAAGCATTTGTGAAACAAGGAACAACTTAAGTCACTTCCTTGTTTCGCAAATGCTTGCGTCATATTTTTTCTGATTACACCAATTCTCGATATATGTAATAGAGCGCTTCGCTCCTGTGGACTGTGATTCCGGCTACAATATCGATAGACACCGTCTACTCCTGGGAACGAGATAATTTCCGTTTGCTAATGTTTTGGTCGAAATCAGGTTTTCTTGTTGCGCTCGCTACTACCATCGCCTGGAATGGCGGCGGATAGCTGTGTGTAGCGGTTTAACGTGTTTAAATAATTAGTTTCTTTGTGATTTTCCGAACCGGAACGACAAAAGGAGTTAGCTGAAATTAGTTGTTAGCTACAAAAGGATGTTTATTGCATAATTACCGAAAAGCCTTTAAACTGCACTTGGAAAGGGTTTCGTTTTTGCATACTGATGAAAATCTTTAGCAAAACGAAAGTATTACGCGTAATTGTTGTTTTCGTGTGGGCGAATGTGGTGGGCACTTGTCATGCACCACACTTGTTTGCTTTTCTTTGCTAAATGGGTGAAATCGAATTTTCATTTAAGCACTAAAATAAAAAATAAAAATTTAATGGACGTTAGCCGGGTTGAAAGACGACAATAGGAAACAAGACCTTGGACTGCAGAAAGCAGAGGAGAAGGGGCGAAATTTGACAGGTTTAAGCTTGAACACAACTCCCTATAGCGGGGTAAATTCTAAATCCCTTATTTATGCAATTCTGGACTCCGAAAGTTGTTCATTTTCTGGTAAAAATGCCCACCAGTCCATAACACACTGTTAGAAATCCGGTAGACCTATGTCGTCTTTACAGAACGCCCAACTCCCCCATACGCGCGTATTAATTGTGGTGTGGGAAAAAGATACTGCAAGAAGGTTGGTGACTGGTGGAGGTGGCTCACCCGCTAGGACGCCCTTTTCCAGCCCCAAGTGATAACGGCAGATGTTCTTCCTAAGTGGAGACATTACGTGTCCTTGTGTTTGAGGGCGTGGTCGTCCAGCTTGCTCGTGCTTCCTCTATTAAGCCTTGTCACCTGAACATGCCCATTTAGCTTAAGCCCATGTTTATCACTGGGTATGGTACACATTTGGAGTCGGTGTCCGTAATTATGCAACATGCGATGCTCCAGCTACGAAAACTACCGTGTTTCTTGCGTATACGCGCTGAGCCGTCTCACGCAGCTGGTGCGGGTGTTGTCTTCCGCCTGGTAAAGTTGCTTGTGGCCTACTGTTTGGTATTGATTTGCAAGGTGTGGTTGCAGTAAGGAGGGGGGGGGGGGGGTGAAGTGTTCTTTGATGGCAGATGTGCAGCAGTTAAACGGAAATGAGTAAAATTGTCTCGCATCTAAATGAAAGGAAACGGGTTGTATGTAACGTGTCTTACAAATGTGGGGATGTACTTGTCCCTGAAGATGGTACGGTTAAGCCCATGTCAGACGGGAAGGTTTTCACTCCCGACACGAAAAAAAAATAGGTCCATAGGGTAGATTGGATGGTGTGACCAATGGCGACCACCTCTTCCCGGCGACTGTGACGACAATCCGAGTTCGATTCCTGGACAGTGTCTTCAATATCGCGTTATCGCGTAAGTTATTGTTTACATGGTTATAGACGAATCGCGTTCAGCCGCCAAACCACCCAACGAAATCGCTTTCAGTCGGTGGCGACGAATCGGAAAAAGCGCTTCGAAACTGAGGTTTATATGGCCAACAGAAGAGACGAGGGGACGCGCATCCCGCCGAAGCTATTTCGAATGGCCATGTAAACGTAACGAATTAGCCGGAGATCCTACAGGAGACTCCACAAGCACTGTCCGCCGCATGTGGTCGTGTCATGTCCCCACAGTCACCCACCCCTATGACTGACTGGAGAGGGGCCGGGGGCCAAATCCACTCGTTCTCGGCCCGAGTTCTACTATGCTACACCACATATTGGGGCCTTGTCCGGATCAGTATTTTTTTTTAACCTGATATGTGGAATTTCAGAAGGAAGTAACGCGACCAACGATTCAGTGTCTTCTGACCCCCGCTGTGTGCATACAAATCGAACAAAATATGGAAAAAAAATCATTAAATTGTGTAAGCAACAGAATTCCGATCGTTCTCTTATCGTTTAGAATTGTCAAATAAGGAAATAAATAAATAAATAAATGCGGCCACCATTCAATTCTTCTTTAAGTTTGCACCCTGTTTGCTTTTTATTTAAATGTAGTTCACTTTCGTTAGTGCCGTGAATGGGCTATGCAAAGTCGGTTGAAGGGGGGAAAAAAAGAATATTTATTGCCGTCGTGCATTGCAGTGAAGCTGCTATCGTCCGGTGGTTTTAGAAAGCCGCTGCTCGTTTCAATTACCGCCGCCATTAAACGTTGAAAAGATTTCAATTTAGTGCGTGTCGTCGAAACTCGTGTAATGCAACACAAAAGAACATTACACCTTTATTTTATTTTTCGTAAATTAACAGCTCTTAGGACGCGACCCTCACCGTGTGAATGGGTGCCGTTGCATTGGCGAACTTAAATGTGAGGCCCGTAATATTAAATTGCCAACGCCCTCCTCCTCCCCCCCCCCACTCTTTTCTTTAATTTTTTCCCCTTGTTTTAAATATTTTATGCAGAGAGAGTTGAAGTCATTATTTTGTGACATTTAACATTGACAAAGTGCGCGCAGTGAAAAGGTCGTGTCGTTCGTGCGCTTGTTAAACAGAAAAGGGTACTTGGTGACGTTAGAACTTTTTTCTGTAATTGCGTGATTTTTTTTTTCTAGGCAGCTTTACGCCCGGCTCTCTACGCCGGAGCGTTTTTAGCATTAATGAAAATATCAAGTACGAACAAAAAGAGCCGGCGTCTCGTTTGATGTTACCTTTAATATTGACACAGTAAACTACGTTCACTGCAGGATACACTACGTAGGCATCTTAACAATAACACTTCGGGAATTTTACTTTTACATCGTACTTAGTTCCCTGCTTGGTGAAAGCCAAGGCAAGGCAACTAAATTCTCCAATCTTATCTGTAACAACTCAAAATTACTTACGTTTTGTATTTTTCTCCCTGAATTTAGGGTCAAATGGAGAATAGCCAACGTCGAATTTTAATGTCAAAGGGACAAATCCTTTGCCTATTTTCGAGTATCTTGCGCATGTATCGCCTCTACAACATTTACGTACGCTTGAGTGAATGTAGTAAAGCCGTCTTGTACGGTTTTAAAAATAAAAGCTTTGCTTTGCGTTCCTCTTTTGCAACGTTTACATTCGTGTTCGAACTAATGTTGGAAAACTGAGCCGTACAGGAAACCAATTTCTTTGTAACATGTATTTTTTTAATTGTGGTAAGTGTCCGTGGGGGGAGGGGAAGGGGGGGGGGGGGATCCTTCCCACTCTCGTTTCTGTCGGCGCAAAAATTTTTGAGAGGAAAATGTTAGAATACCGATCTGCAATGCCATGAAGAGCTGAGGTGTTGTGCGGGGAAGCACGGGCGGAGCTTGTCAGGAATGACGGTGCACCCGCTGCTTATCACTGATTTCGCGTTCAAAGCTTACTGGAAAGGTGCGCCACGT
>JAHWFP010158841.1:94842-105830 GCA_023313725.1 Lithobius niger | reverse complement strand
CAGTACACAGCATTGACAAGTCGTTAATGTAGTTGAAAAAGAAGGGATGCTGGTATCGAGCCTTGTGGCACGCCATAAGTAATCCTTTCAGTGATGGAGCAGATGCCAGAACAGTCCACATATTGTTTTCAATCAGATTAGTAACTGGAGAACCAATTATGAGGAGACCACGGATGCAATGCTGGTACAATTTGTCAAGAAGTATTCCGTGACTAACAGAGTCGAAAGCGTTTTTAAGATTGATGAAGATAGCATTAGTGAAATGATATCTTGGCAGAACGATAATGGGGCTACGGATTTTCAAAAGCCACATTAACGCAGCATGGAAGCCGAACTGATGATTGCTAAAGATATTGTTAGAGGTAAGGAAAACTACAGCCTTCTATAGACAACTCTTTCGAAAATTTTAGAAAAAGCAGGCAGTATCGAGAAAGGTTAATTGCTATTGTTCAGCCTGTCGCCAGTATTCTGAACAGGTTATAGTTTCTTGATCTAGACGAGTGTTCTTGGGTACGAAAACAGTAACACCATTCTATCTGACTGTCATAAGTGGGTTACTCAAAGCAAATAACTAAACATTTTTGAACTAACGAAAGCATAAAATCTGAAGGTTGTGGCAAATCTCTGTACATTTTCACTCAAAACAAGGCCAATGGTGTGTTAATCTCTCATTCAAATCACGGGAAGACATCAAAATAATGTAAGGGTAAAATCGTCGACGTAGTCTTACAAAACCCTGTTGGGAGAAGTGCTGCTCATGACACTGGATGTTTTACTCGGGGAATCGTTTCGGATCCGGATCCGGATCTAATTTCTCCATGAGATATGGCGAACTTTCCTTCCATCATGGCGACCAGCAAACACTTGCCTCGATATCCTATGCTACCATTTCATATGATTCAGACCAATTTCATCACTTAATGATTATTGGAGACTGATGTATGTATGTATGTATGTCCCTTGAGACTGTATGAGTCTTGCGGCCAATCTTTGACATGGACATAGCCTGTCACTGTCTAGAACTCGCTGACACACTCTAGAACAGCTGACCCACCCCAGGTTGTTGTATCATACGTCTCAATTGCTGTTGATATGATCGACAACTCAACCAACTGCAAATAATACAAGTTTAACTTCAAACTAGTTAAACTTCAAACAAGTGAGGATTACTTCCTCAGGTCAATCGATAAGGGGTACGTATGATGCTACTTATGGTGTAATAGTGTATTGGTCTCATGTATCAAAGGTATAAGGCTCAAGATTGTTTTGGTATGGAACCAAGTTTTGTATCAACCACTTAACCCGAGCAGGCAAGAAAGTTTTACACAAGAAGTTGTTGATCCTGTTTATATGGGAAACTGGATTTTAACACTGGGATTAACTTACATACAATTGTCCAATCCAAACCAACAGTACAAACTGACTTTATTGGAGGCATGCACTGTGTTTTAATTAGCCAATGATCGTAGTCACTAAGTAAATCAACATTTTCGGCTTTTGTTGGGTTCTTCTGAGTTTGATGTTTCATTTGTAACGAAGTTTTAAAGTCAGTTTTTACCTGGAAGGAACTGTTTAGGTCCACTAACACCTGTCCAGTGTTAAAAAGGGGAAAGAAAAAGAGAGGATATGAAAACTCAGCAATCGTTGCGTAGAACAAAACATGGAAAAATACAGCAATCAGAGACAAAGTCTTTAAATACAGGCAAGTCTTCAAACACAGATCATTATGAAGCTGGTGTAGTATGAGGGAGTCTAATTTTTGTTAGTGTAAGCCCTTTGGCAAAAGCAATGTCCTTGAGACAAGCAGAGATTTGGTGACGTGCCGTTGTACTGACTATATGAGATTAATGCCCTTGATCACATACGGGGACCAGCAGGCCGGTCATATTCAAGAGTGGACCTCATATACAGCATGAAGGCACGCACCAGTGTGTTAACTTCCCCGCAAATAAACAACCTCTTCATCCAGGCTGCACTCTGGTTTTCAGTCCTGTCAACATGATCAATACAGTATAGACACCTGCCTTCAAATCCAAAGAAAACTCATCACCAAAACTTTTTATGATACGGGTTTGAGGCAGAATTGAACCAAAGAAGAGAGAATAATCCCAATTGAAACTTAGTCTGCCGATAGGGAGGTTTCTTTGAAGAAATTGGTAAATGACACATGTTTTCTTATTTTAAAAGTTCAATACTGTAGTTGCAGAAGTTAAACCGTAATAAGAAGCTTCTTCAACGACCTGGCTATGCATTTCAATGTCGTCAGCTAATTTGTTTAAGAGTGTATTAGTTGAGTTGAGAGTTTAGTCGTTTATACAGAGGATAAAAAATTGCGGCCCCTAAACACTTTCCTTTGGTACATTATCCAGCACTGGTTTAACCTCAGAGTGTGTGCCGTTATATGATTCACTGTCTTTGATCAGCCAAAAAAAATTCAGCCAGGTGGCCTTGAAACCAAAGAAATTAAATTTGCCAATAACTCGGATTTATGCATGGAATGCTTATGCCATGCGTATGTCAACTGTCATTCTTTGTACTTAACCCTATTAGTTTTAGTCATGTTAAGCTTAAATAATCTAAAACAAAACCCACAAGGGTGAAATAACCCGCCAAGTTTCAGCCAATCGAAGTAGTGATATCAGAGCCAAAATGGCTTCCACCAATTTGCTACATTAGTTGCCAAGCATTAGTTGAGTATTAGACCAAAGGTTAAATCAAAAACTTGACCATTGCTACTATCGGTAGCAATGGTCAAGTTTTTGATTTAACGTATTAGGTAATATTCGGTAGGAGTAGCTTGGCAACTAATGTAAAACTTGGTAGCAGCCATTTTGGCTCTGATATCACTACTTTGATTGGCTGAAACATGGCGGGTTATTTCACCCTTGGGGGTTTTGTTTTAGATATCACCTATTTTGTAGTTTTTTTTCGTGGCATCTTATTTTAGCCACTACCCAGTTATCTACTATCTGTCCAAGTTTGGTCGAAAAATATTGAACACGAATGCAGATAAAAAAAAATTTTAAGTTTTGCTGCAGTGAGGACTTCAATCATATAAATTAAAGCGTTTGCTGATTTGCATTCAACCATCAACAATAAGTAGCGCTGACTGCAGATTTAGTAAAAGCTTACTGGCCCGAAGCCATGCGCCCTACTACAAACAACTACCACGTCCATTTTATCGACAATGATGTATTGCCGATTATTTCTGGCAGTCCGTTTGCATTGTTACTCGTTAACGCTAAAAACGAGTAATGCTTATTTTGATCACCGGTGGTGTTTTTCCAACATACGGAAAACTATCATTACAAATGATTGCAATCTTTTTAGCTAATGTCTCCCCAAACGTCAAACATAAAAGGCACGTATTGGTGTTAAAAGAGCGTTGAATATCAAATTTCATGAATTTGAATATTCAAATTTCACGTATTTGTCGCATAATTTATTTTATATGAGCGGAATTAATAGTCAGTAGTCAGCTGAAATCAACGATCTTCACGCACATTGATACAGTTTATGCACGCGATTGAAGTACAACTATTGCTTTTCAGGGCACAAAGACTACCAATTTTCAAGCTGTTTCGCCGCATAGGTATTTATCCTCGCCATAATGAAACATGCTCAGCTCTGGTTTTTGTTAAAGTACCAAAAGCTAGTGGCCAAGCAACAACAATGCAGGAATTAAACAGTGACTTTCTTACAATGAAGTTACAACGAAGTGTGACAATTACTAAACATGGCGGGAGGACCACTAGCGTGGTCCTTGATACCCATAACTTCTTCGATTTTGCCAGAATAATTAACATTTTAAGAACTGATTTTCTGCTGAACCCAACATTATTTTTTCGGAATACCTATTTGCCAGTACGTATCACACAGTTTCAGTGATAGGTATGAAACGGCTCCACATACTATCAATGTCTAAAGCAATTCCGATGACAGATGAAGCACAGACTGCAGACTTTCATAATTAAAGGTTAGACGTGGTTTAAGTGCTGGGGTAACAATGATAGTGTTACAAGACTGAATATTAAAGGCGACCAAAGTGTGACCAAAATCAGAGAACAGGTACCAAATCTTAGCCTATCAGAGTCCACCAAAATTTAGTCGATGTTGTTAAGATGCATTGGCACGCTCACGAGTTGTATTAAACCCTGTTCAGAAATAAAAACAGGAAAGGCTTATTGATGTTTGTCAGCCATCAGATTTAAACCCAACTTATGGAGGACATGTTAAAGTCTCCAGTAACAATGTTGGAATAAATGGGGGTGTGTGCAGTGTAGTAAATAGGAACACAGAAGCCAGTAGTACATGCGGTAAAATAACAAACTTATATTTCGGTAGTATACATAGTAGACTCGCAGTATCTTCGTCAGAGTGACTAAAAAATAAATATATAAAAAGTAAAAAGTAAAAAAAAACCTCACATCATGGTTGTTCGAAATTCACAATTTTGTATCCCAAATCATAGATTGGAAAAATAAGCTACATTAACGTATAAACAATCTGGGTTTACATATTGTAATCAAACTACTGTTAAAAAACAAAAATATACCTTAAACCTACTTACAGATTCGGAGTGTTGTCAAACAGAGAGAGAGCAATGGAGAAAACAGGAAATGGAAACGGAAATGGAGGGGGTGTGAAGTTCAAGTTGTGAGGATGTGGGGTAGGGATGTTGGATGCAGCTTGCATGGCTAAACCCCTAACCTTTTCACGGTTAGGGGTTAAAGCGAGGCAGGTAGATTTGACTTTTTATTTTTATATTTTTACTTTTTAGTCACTCTGATGAAGGTACTGCGAGTCTAATATGTATAGTTTGTTGTTTTACTGCATGTGCTACTGGCTTCTGTGTTCCTGTTTAATGTTGGAGTACATATTCTCGATAGAATCCCTTTTGAAGTCACACAGCCGGAGTATACTTTCCTCGTCAAAACCATTTGGTATATAACCAAACAATATTATAAATTTTTCGGAACAAAAATCCAGGTACAAGGCCCCCACTTAGCTCCACTTTAGTTACGACAAAGCCAGAACGCCACTGGCCCGTGAACCCCGATCTCTTCTGGAGAGCCTGTAATGCAATCCACCGATCATCATGCTGTTTGGAACAGATGCAGACAGAATGACTGAGCCTACATCAAATTCAAACATTATTGGTTAGAAGCAAACACAATGGATTCGTTTCTTGTTCAATAAGTGAACTCTTCTCCCCTCATCACATCACTCAACTTTCATGAATGTTCGTTTAGTAGCATCGAGCCATCAAGATGGTTCACAGTTTAAATGATCAGTCTGTATGTTACATCAAATGGTTTTTTCTCGAAACCTGTTCCACTTCGTACACATTCTTACACCTACTTACGCAGCCCAATTTGTAAGGTCCTTCACTCCATTACGTCAAAAGACGACCCACAAATCTACTGTATCATTACAGGCATTGCGAGATCAAGATTTATCAAAACTACGCAACAATTCAAACAATTCCATAATATTTTCAGATAAAGATACTATCACTAAAATCATGCACCCCACAATTTACACACAACTTGCTTCGATCACGCTCTCGAAATCTGAATTACAACTGCAGAAGCTAAATTTTTTAAATATGTTAAATAGCCTGAGTTACGTGTACCTTCGTCCGGATGTTACTTATTACTTAAGAAAAAAGTAATCAGAATAATTTAAGTCTAAGTCTCACTACTTTCAAAAAACTAAGTCTCACACTAATAATTTAAGTCTAAGTCTCGTTACTTTCAAAAAAACCTATCTAACTTTACCATGTCTTAAAACTATATACCCTGTCGCAATTTTCTCTCGCATCTTACGCATAAATTACTTTTACAATATTTTTATACATTTCACCTAATGTTGCAAAACCGAGTGCAACATTAAAGAAACAGCGAAGCAAGTATGTTTACCTAAATGTTCCATGGCCTATCGGGTTGAGACACTGCGTGAGATGGTGCCACGCAATTTGATGGAGCCATAAACACTATTTTACAAGCTCGTTGGTTAATGACCATTGATAAAGAAAATATATACTTAAATTTTAAGTGTGTAGCCGAAAACAAATACGGAAATCATTTTAGTATTGATAGAATTCCGTATTACCAAAGCGAATCCTCATTTAGTTAAAACTAATGCCAGTAGTTAAGGAGACGG
Source organism: Lithobius niger (assembly GCA_023313725.1). Classification (NCBI taxonomy): domain Eukaryota; kingdom Metazoa; phylum Arthropoda; class Chilopoda; order Lithobiomorpha; family Lithobiidae; genus Lithobius; species Lithobius niger. The sequence continues at coordinate 99,665 of JAHWFP010158841.1, read as the reverse complement.
GCAGACAAATGGTAACAATTTAAGACTGGTTACCATTTGACTTTCGATTCCTTAATTAGTTTTGCTATTTAGGGATTTTTTTTAGTTATGCGGATATCGATCATAACTTCCGTACTTGTTTTGGGCTACACACGTAAAATTCTATAAAATAAATAAAAAATATAAATTATTAATTACTGTACCATACCACACGTTTTACCAACCACCCGTTTTAGTTACCCGAATGATTCTTCGTCGCAACGGTTTTCCTCATCCACAGATTACTGACCTTACGAAAAGATTGTGAATAAAATATGGAACTACGCAGCAAAATACATTTTGTTGAACTGCGGCAACACAAAACCTGCCACAATGTGCACGATCGTTCATACGACTGTTAATATTCAGCAACATTGCAACTGTTGCAATTGCGGAAACGATTATCAGAAACCGGGCACGGATGCACATTTCATCAAGCGGAAACACGCAGTCAGCTAATTCCACAAGAAATTGCTGTCTAGCACTCACCTCAAAGGAAGAAATTTATTACAACATCCGGCCAAGCCTTTGTGTCTTGAGCACATCCTCTTTCAAACGACCCATTTCTGAGCTAAATGCCATTATCACAAGCATATTTCTGGTGTTATATTTGTCTGTTGACACAAAAGCACCGGAAACAATAAAAAAATTATTGAGATGCTTTCTTTATGCCTTATACCAACGATGCTGTACACCGTTAAAAATTTCCGTAAACTTTTGTTGTAAAGAACTGGTAACCTATTTCCAGTTCATTTAACCTTAAACGAGCAGGAGACAATTGATCTGAGTGAGGAGTATTGATTTTGTGCGCTAAGATGTCATAACCCCTTATTAATGCGTATGAAAATCATGTTAGCATCTCTTATCATAGGTCTACACAATATGCCACAAGGTTACGGTTAAATGAACTGAAAATACATTACCATTTCTGTATACCATAATTTTACAAAAATTTTAAAATTTACCTACTAGTATAACATAGTTGTTTTCAACCATACGAAAATTAAACTATTTGTCGAAGTTGAAAAATCGCTTATAGAATTCTGTTGGGAAGTTCATCCCGTACAGGATGCACTTTTGAGTTCACCGAATGCATTTGTTTTACCTTATTTGCAGCTTAATTTTTTATTAGCTGGTAACAAAGTTCGGCATAATTCAATATTTGTAATTAGGCATGTCATTCTTTCTACGTTATATTTATTATTCTTACCTTACCATTTAGTGGAATAAATAAGCGATACCAAAAATTCTTGAATATTTACGTGCGTTATTAGTGTGTTATGACTTGCAGAACAAATTCGATATAGCAAGGCATTTTTTTTTAAATATTGTATGGACAGATACGCCAACAGGCAACAAATCTTGCATATGTTTATAAAACTATACTGAACCTAATTAGGGCATATCAGTTGGTGCAAAAGACACACGCAAAACCTAAGACGTTTCGCAAGAAATCACTCCCGTTATCAAGCATAAAATGTATACAAATTTCGCTTAAATTATTAGTTAAATTAGTTTTTCTAAATCAAAACGCAAAAAAAAAAAAAACATGAACACACTTCCATTCTAAAATAATAAATTAGGGAAACACTTTAGGATATCCAAGCCTATGACGAATTGTATAGGCAAATAACGAAAACCTTCACTCAAATAAACAGCAACACCGTAACATGAAGAACAATCTCCCTGTAAATCCAAGAGAGACAGATGGGAGTAGAGTCAGAAACCACAACTATTTTAACCCTCTTCTGGGCTAGGGGTGAAGAGGTTAGACTTTCAAGTTTTTTAATAAACTGACATAATCAGTTAGTCATTTATTTTTTGAAAGTATTTGATTATGGACTGGACGGGGTGGTTTGGATGCGTCATTTCATTCTTCACCTATACTGTTTTTCTTGAAAAAGTACGACTGAAGTTCCTGAATATAACATTTACGCCCTGCGCGCAAAAAGAATGTACCAATGAAATTTTATCAGCAAATTTAAAATACTTATGAGAAATAGGAACATTTTTTTGGTACATCTATTCTCATAGGTGGCTGGGGATTTAAGTCACTATAATTTTAGCAATCTAAAATTGTCGTGAGTTTAATTCCCCGACCAGGCAGTCTTATATTTAAGTCCAAAAGGCAACATTAACAGGTTTGCATCCATATTTCTTTAACGCTTCTCGAGCCCATTTGACTTTTCGTCCTGTTTAATCAGAAAGAAACTGAATCATACTTAAGTGTCAGAAAAGCGATATACAGACCTTAAAATGGGATTCCTACAATTGGATGGAAGCTTGAAAACAACAGACCTGTACGTTTTAAAAGGTTAATAATTGTGGAGTCGTCACTTGTGTGCTCCACAATGGCAGCCATCAATTTCATGTCAATATGTTAACCCTACCAAGATACCCCTTTAACTACTAATAGGCTCTTCTATAATTATATATTGTATTAAGTTGCATCACATGACTTCCTGTTATAATTGTATTTAAAGAGAAGTAAACAGGAAGTACGCTGTCTTATCAGCTGTAGCCTACACTCTGGTAGTCCGTGTGTTTATTACCATTGGTGCCCACGCTGGGCTAAGGTGTGTCCCCGCCTAGGACATCACAATAATAATAATCTAATTCGTTGCCACGAACCAGCAGCAGTACATTGAATGGCCAGCAAGGACTACTTACACGATCCCAAGGAAAAACAGAGGTGATTCCCAGCAATTATAATATAAAATGTCTAACATGCTTGACAAGCCTTTTCCGTTGGTCAGCCAATCTGCGCCTGAAAGATTTAGCGTTCACCACCATAACAACCTCTGACGGAAGAGCATTCCACTTTTGCAACTAGCAATGAAAAAAAATTACCTGCAACAGTTAGATGCGAACACAGGAACAACCAGCCTGAGTAGATGTCCTATGGTATTACTCCCCTCGCGAACCAAGAAAAAAAGACCGTAATTTACGTCGCTGAGGTTTTGCAGCAGAGTTAGTGGCAAATCACACTTCAGTCTACGCAACTCAAGTGAATAGGCCCGAACATTCAGAGCCGCTCAGTGCAACCCAAAGAGGACTGCACAGATTCAACATGTTCAATACCACCCACTAGATTTGGGAACCAAACCAGTGATGCATACTCCAAGAGAGGTTGCTGAAAAACGCAAAGTGCTCACAACAACGCATTTCTGTCTCTTGAAACGAATCATAGCCTAATCATAGCATGCTGTCTATCCCCGTTGTTTTTGTTTGTTTGTTTTTCTTTATAAGGAGCACGAACCCAAACTGCGTTATCTGCCCCACGACGATGTAATCACTTGAACTACAATTCAACAATGTGTGGACCATCTTAAACTGTAGTCAAACCAGACACCTAGGTCCTTAATTCGAGTTTTTCATTTGTGGAACCATTGAGAAAGACACAACATTTTTATGAACAGCCCGCATCATCTGGCAGTCCACCAACAGCACGACACCAAGTTGTCTGCCGTGCATAGCCGCAAATGATCGCTAGAATCGATAATATCCAGATACAATTTGACACAGTCGGCAAAATACGGCACTTCGGCCCGTCAACTCGGAGATCAGAGATGTAAAAGGAGGAGAGGAGTGGGCCAATAACAGATCCATGTGGAACACCGCTCGTTACAATGGCACGCCTGGTAACCGCTCCGTTCATATTAACAAATTACGTCCTATCTGATAGAAACTCTGAAATCATACGTAAAACGGTACCCAATTTTTAAAAAGAATTCCAATGCAAACAGGGCAACTCACGTTGTAACGTAGTCTGCAGATTTCTCCGTCTTGCTTATGTTAATTAAATCAGGAACAAACCCACCAGGGTAAAAAAAAAACTCTCCAAGTTTCAGCCAATCATATTAGTGATATCAGAACAAAAATGGCTGCCACCAAGTTGCTGCATCGTGGACCAACCCTAACCAAAAAGTGTTCCCCTTAGAAGTAGTGATATCAGCCCCACCAACGAACAACTGTCAAGCTAATAACCACCGATTATTACTTCAGACGTTAAATGACACAAACTCAACCATTGCTAACGATTGTAGCAATGGTCAGGATTTTCATTTAACCTTTGATCTAATAATTGGTGGGATTAGCTTGGCGGTTGTTCGTTGGCGGGGGGGGGGGGTGATACCACTATTTCCTAAAGGAACACCATTCGGTTAGGCTTCGTATACCATGTAGCAACTTGGTGGCAACTATTTTTATTCTGTATCACTAATTTGATTAGTAGAAACTTGGCTGGTTCTTCATCCTTGTGGGTTTTATTTCTGATTTAATTAACATAAGCAAGACTGAGAGATCTGTAGTGTACATATATGTTACAACGTGAGTCGCCCTGTTTGAAATGGATTTTTTTTAGAAATGGCCCTTCTTTCCACCTCCCCCGGTGACGACCGCACAAAGTTGAACGTTATTTAATTACAGCAGTGCAACAGGTTTATAGCATCACTTACACAAGAGTCTTAACGATGCAGGCAAAGAATGCAGCTTATCCATAGCAGTCCTTTTTTTTACCCCCGTTGGGGCATAAAAACAATCTAGTCTCCCCCTCCCCTCAGTAGGAGTGGTCATAACACTCATCAACACTCGTCATTTGATTTTTTTAACTTACAGCTCTTGAAATCTGTACAATAAATTGCGCAAGAATTAAAATTTGTATCCAAATGGATGGCATGAAATGTTTTTCCTGCCTTTTTGGTTTGGCTGCTCTCCCTCCCCCTTCACTGGTTGACAATATCAAAAAACTTTTCTCACAGAAGTTGCTTGGGTTGACAAGATTTTCTAAATTACGTATCACTCAG
>JAHWFP010158841.1:72222-94742 GCA_023313725.1 Lithobius niger | reverse complement strand
TTGGAGAGACTCCACAAAGTTGTACAGCTTGGCAGTGGATCGTTCAGATACGTATTTGTTAGTCAATTATTCACCTCATTAAGCTCTCTTCATTACATCTCGAGTTATGGCAATAGATAAGGAAAGACTTCACAAATACAGTTGCTTTCTGGGTGGTAATTTTTATAATTCCTCGCCCACTGAAATGAATCGTTTGATTGAGATGAAATCATTTAGGAAACATTTGTACAGGTGGCTACTTCGATCTAAACCCATTCTTTTTGCATTCTTCATTTTTTTAGCAAAGTATTGTGTTATTGTTTTACGTTTTCTTTGGATTACTCTTGTACTGTTTTTGTCCTTATTTTTACAATTTTACCTAAATTGTTTTTTCTTATTTTTTGTTTTTATTTCATTGTTATAATTTTACATGTATATATTTTTTTAAATAATTTCTCGGATGTAATCCTTATTTCTGATGGTTGGAAATATCTTTCGTCATTGTTAATATGCTTTGCATTTTTGTGCGGCACCAATCCACATGCGGACATCGGCTCTTGTTGTCTGTGGGTTTGTTACTTATGTGACTGTCCTTGTATTTATTTCTAAATAATAATAATAAATTCAATTCATTCAAATCATTCAATCATTCAAAAGAACCTCCAGCGTCCAAAAAAAAAGAAGCTGGGGCCTCTTTTACGTGTAGTGCGGTGCTGATGAGTTACATATATTTTCTTGTGTCAGTTTCTTTAGAGCATTAATTTTTTTAAGGCTCACATTAGTATGCGCTTAAGCGTTTTTACTACTAATATCTGTTATTTTTTTCTGTCCCAACAAGCATAACAATAACAAAAATATTGCAAGCTCCTTAAAGTAACTGTTATAAGAGAATGGGATTTTTTGATACCTAATTTATAAGCTATAAAAATTGAAAAAAAATCGGTTCACTGGTCCGAACTATAGCGAGAGAAAAGCCCCAATAAGAACAACAACAATATCGTAGTCGCATCAAAAAAGCGTTCGAAAGAATCTTGATATCCTTGTTAATACATACACTTTAAGCTAAAAATAAAACTGAAAATCGTTTCATTGGTTTGATCTGTAGGTGAGAGTAACAATTTTCCAATAATAGCAACAACAACAACAACAATGTCGTACTCACAATAAAATAGTGATAAAAAGGTTCTGCGGCTTTTTCATACCCACGTTTAAGCTATACAATGTGAAAATCTCTACATTGGTGATATCTAGGTGAAAGTAATGTTTCCCTATAAAGAATAAAAACAACGACAATAATATTGTAGTCACATTAAAACAGCGTTCAGGAGACCCTGATACTTGTTAATGCTTTCATTTTAAGCTATAAAAATTGGTTAAGGGTTCAATCTGTAGATGGGAGCAAAATTTTTCCCAAAAGAAGAACAACAACAAGAATTTGCAGTCACATTAAAATAACGTTCAAAAGGCCGTGAGCCGTGTTCACATCTACGTTTTAAGCTATGCAATTTTAAAATTGGTTAAGGTAAAGTAGTCCCCATAACAACAACAACAACAACAACAACAACAACAACAACAACAACAACAAATGGCACGCTATAGAAGCCGAACGGTTCGACAGTTGTCATTCAAATATCTAACGCTTTGAAATACTTATGACGCGACCATATATTCTTTTCTAGTTGCCGGCACGAAAATATCTACTGCCTGTAAATTTTTGCATTCAGTTCCTGCAATGCTTTTCTTCCCCTTGATGTTTTTTCCCCTACAATAAAAGCTTTCGGTTCAAAATGGCCGCCATCTCTTTTCCTCATGCTCTTGTCAAAGACGGTTGCTTCTTTCTTTCTCTCTCTCCGGCAAGATCCTTCGTCCGAAAGAAGATCCTTCACCCAGAAGCAGATCCTTCGTTCAAAAGAATCTTCTTCGCCCGAAGAGCACCCTTTGCCTGAAGGACTATCCTTCGCCCGAAAGATGATCCTTTGCCCAATCTTTCACCTCGAAAAACACAATTTCTACGGAGCTTCTCTCGGACATCATGGCTGACCCTATGGACTCGATGGAATCCCGAAGATCTCTGTCTGCACCAGCTAGCCCCTTGCCCGAAGATCCCAAAATCGTCATCCAACCATCTCCTTCACCCCAACGATTTCTTTTTTCTTCTGCAGCTGCTGAGCTCTCTGGCCGGACACTCCCATCCCCACTCCCCACTTTGCCAACTCCTTCGGCCTCTCCTTCGCCTTCGCATCCATCTCTAGCTCGAAAACACAATGCCAGGAAACTGAATGGACAAAGACAGCAACCCCTGGATCTTTTGTCATCCTCGTCATGTCGATCCTCTAGTAGTTACTGATTGAACCCAACAACTGTCTACGAAGGAAATTCACCAACTCATGGACCATGCCATCAGGGATTTCCGCTATACAGTAGGAGCAAGCCATCAATCCCTGCACCCCCGTCATCATCCCTCAGCAAGTCGTATGTCCAGGAGTGGATCTCCTCTTTTGATAATGACTCGTCTCACAAAAGGAAACATTCTATACCATCAACGAGACGTCGTCCTGATTCTCCCACTATTAATATGGAACCGATCTTTCGCCACCCTGCCAAACCGTCATTTCGCACTAAAGTGCGTTATTCTGATACTATTCCCGATGACGATATTGACTCCGCATCTGCCCTAGATGAATCCCGTCATTGAGCGCATCACCCTCAGGTAAACTTTAAACAGCAACCTCTGAATCAGTATGAAGACTCGCTTCAGGCTGACAACGACCCCATGGCCATACCACTTTACAATATGCTTAAAACTGTTGAAGCAAATGTACCAGTCAATTTTCTTTACAAACCCGACCCTTCTACTGACACCCACAAAGCACAGGGGTCTTGCTTCGGGCTTTGGTTTTGGCCTCAGGGACAGAAACAACAGATAACGTGCCAAATTTGGGCAGTCCACCACGCTCTTAGCCACCCTCCTTGCACTGGTGGATCCCTTCTGAGAAGAGATGAACCTTTAGAGCTCGATAAAGACCCGCCTCATCCCAAACCTGGTCGTGAATCCTGGTTCTTTTGCTCATATGGCGACGGCAGGGTGAATCCCCGTCACTTTTATACTTACCAACAGTCTGAATTTTTCGCATCCAAGATTAAAATGGATTTCAGGATGGCCCTTTTCATCCCCAAAAATCAGATGTTCCCACTGCTATCCTCAAGGAAAATGATAAAATTCTTCGTCTTGGACTCAGAGCTGCTTCACAGGCAGATGTACTCATCACAGCCATTAATGCTCTCTGTGAAAGATTAGCAGTGGAACCCAACCACCAAGAGGCAAAACACATTCAGTTTCTCATTTCCGAGCTATTCAAAAAAGCTTCCTTTGCCACCTTTCATTCTTTCAATTGGTTCACAAAAGCAATCTTCAATTCAAGCCTTTTGCTGTGTGACATCGTCCTCAGGACGGCTTCCAACTTGAATATTTCGACCAAGCACATCCAAAGAAATTTACCCATTCATGAATCTGATACTCTTTTCAGAGGCGCCATTCCCACTCTGACACCCCACCTTGACATCTCTCGCAAACCAAAGCCTCAGGATTCAAAGCCACCAACTAATCCACCTTTTAGGAAACCTCCAATTCTGAAGAGCCACAATCAATCTAATCCTCAGTCATCAAAAGCTGCCCATCCCCCCCCCAACTCCTCTCACTCTGCTGGGCCTTCCCTTTCTCAACATGGCAAAAACCGGCCCTTTCGTGGTAACCTGTCCGAAAACAACAGCAACGACAGCTCCACTCCGAACAGGCACAGCAAGCAGTCGTCCTCCAGCCACAGTACTAAGCCTCATCACAACCAATGAGGCCCTCTTCAACCTACTAGTGGGTGGTTGTTGCAGGCACTCTCTCCTGGCATGGAAAAAGCACCTCCGACAACATGATCCTCTCCGTCGTCTCTCACGGCTTCCACCTAACGTTCCTTTCAAAACCTCGCCTCATATCACCTCCTCCTTGGGAATTCCCAACAAACCCCCTCCTGCTCTAACCAAAGAAGGAAAGGAACTTCTTGGCAAATCTGTAATCCGCCTGTGCCCAAATTCTTCCAAACCTGGCTTGCTCCAACTTTCTAAGACCGAAGAAATCAGTAGGTGAAAGAAGAATTTTCAACTTAAAACCCCTCAACCAGTTCACGGAAAATCAGTATTTCAAAATGGAAACCCGAATCCATCCGCCTTTTACTAAAGACCGGCGAATGGATCATTTCCATCAAACTTGAGGATGCCGACCTACACGTTCCGCTTCACGCAGCTTATCTCCGCTTCTTCTACTTCATGTACGAAGACAACGTGTATGAGTTTCAATGTCTCCCATTGGGGTTAAATGCCACTCCAAGAATTTTCACTCTGGTCCTCAATTCAAAGCCATCTCCTCCATCACCAAATCACAGGGAGCGCATTTCTGGACGATTGGCTCCATACAACGAATGCAACCATCAACATCTCCAAACCATGGTTACACCATGAACCTCCTAAATGAGCTTGGCTTCAGCATCAACCTGTAGAAATTAAAACTCCTTCCGTCTAAACATTTCAACTTTCTTGTGGTAGAATTCAACCTTTCATCTGCAATCGTGAAGCCGTCAAATGAAAGAATCGACGATCTTCACCAACACTGCCTCTCGTTCCTCCAGTCGAAAAGTCACTCATTGACGTCTCTCAAATCACTCATAGGAAAAATGGACTCCATGGCAACCCTTGTCCCTTACCGCAAATGGATGACACGCCCCTTTCACCACTTCCGGATCGACATTTGGGGCTCTTACCCACCGTTAACAAACGCCTCCAAATTAACCGACAACAAATTCCCCTGGGAATGCCTTCAATGGTGGTCAAACAACCCTCAACCTTTCGTCGACGGTACCTCTACACAAACCAACCCCGAATATCCATCTCTTAACAGATGCTTCCTTGGACGGATGTGGAGTTCACATCCTACAACACGAGGTTCCATAAACCTGGCCTCTCAAGACAAAAGATCACATCAATCACGTTCATTTTCAGTACCTAGTAGCAGAAAAATCAGTCCAAGTCTAAGTAGACAACACCGCTGCCATCGCTTATATTTGGAAAGAAGGTGGAACAACGATCCAGAGAGCAACATCAGATCACGTCAGAGATCTTCCTGCTTAGTCAAACTCTCAATACAACCCTTCAACCTCTGCACATCCCTGGCAATCGGAATGTTATTGCGGACCCCCTCTCTCGCAAGAAACCACTTTCAGGGGAATGGACTCTGAAGAAATCAATCTGCAAATATCTCTTCAACCTATGGGGCAAACCAAAGATCGACTTATTCGCCACGAGGCACAATGGCAGACTTCCTCAATTCATCAGCCCAATCCCGGATGAACACGCTTGGGCCGTAGATGCTCTGAATTACCCATGGAAGAATCTATATGCTTACCTCTTCCCTCCGTTCAAACTTCTTCTAACAGTCCTTTAAAAAAATCGAACATATCCACGGCCTCTTTCTGCTAATCACACCGAACTGGCCAGTGGCTCCATGGTTTCCCCGTCTGTTAAACCTCCTCATCAATCAACCAAGAAGCCTTCCAAGCCTTCCAGATCTACTATCACAACAAAAAAGAACCAAGTTCCACGTGAACCCCCAACATCTTACACCTACACGGATGGCTACTATCATCGGACTGATCAAAGAGGCAGGAATTCTTGAAGAACAAGCCTCCAGAATTGCCAGCAAAGCCATTAGAGATTCCACAAACAAAATCTACGACAGTCATGGGAAATGATGGTTTCATTGGTGCAACCGAAGGAAGATTGATCCAATCCACCCCTCTCTGCCAGAACTATTAATCTTCTACACCGACCTTTTCAAGGATAGACTCAAAGGCTATACAATTCTCGTCTGTCGCTCTGCCTTAAACACTGTCTTTAAAGCTGCCGGCAATGCTCACGTACTTGAAGACTACCACATCTCTGCACTGTTGAAGTCATTCGAAGTAGAACGTCCTTTAATCCATCGCACCTTTCCAGAATGAGGTCTTCCATAATCCTGGACTCCCTCATGAAAGACCCATTCGAACCAATCCAAACTTTCACATCAATCACCTCACAAGAAAGACGTTCTTCTTAATCTTCCTTGCTCCAGCCTCAAATGAAACAAAATCCAAGCCCGCTCAAAGCGTTCCTGCCCACTGCTTCTTCTTTGATAATTGCAAATTCATGTACCTGAAACCTCATCCTGACTAGTCAAGACTCAAACTTCGAAACTTCGAAACTTAAAGACCCTCAGAACCTTCGAAACGAATCATCATTCTAGCTTTCACAAACATTGTTGGTGACGAACTTGAAAGAACACTCGTCCAGTTCGAGGTTTACGTTATTACATCAAAAGAACAGTGGGCAACGAGTGTCGCATAGGCCAAACTTAACTTTTCCTGCCATTCTACAAAAGAGAAATAGACATAAATCGCTGTAAATAATATTAAGGAAAATTGGAAATTAGCCAACAGCGAAAATTATACACAAGAAATAATGTAGTTCAGTAAGCCACCTTTATGCACTTACGTTTCATTGGAGTGGCTACCTAGTTCGACCCCAGATCACTTGCATAGCGGCTTAATCGTTATGGCCACGTCCTCTACTGGCATAAAGATAACTCACTGAACCCGTTCTGGGGATGAACTGGGTAGCCGGTTCAAATCCGGGTCATGCCACTCCGACAAAACGTAAGTGCATAAAGGTGGCTTACTGAACTACGTTCTTTCTAGTGTATAATTTTCGCTTTTGGCTAATTTCCAATTTTCCTTAATATTATTTACAGCGATTTATGTCTATTTATTTCTCCTTTATTGAGCCTTATGAGTGTATGATTTGTCTTCCCTCTCCGGCAACTAGAAACCCCAATTTCGCCTGGGTGAAAATTGGTTTCAATTGCTCTGTCGAAAATGTGTATTACCTGTACCCACCCTAACTCCCCTCTTGAGCACATCGAGTGGAAAAGGGATGGTTGCCATTCTGAGATGAAAGCTTTTATAGTAGGGCTGTGCATGACGCATGCGCAGTGGGGTTGCGCAGCTGGCCGTATCTGGACAGGAAAAAAACACCAAGAGAGAGAAAAGCATTGCAGGAACTGAATGCAAAAATTTACAGGCAGTATATATTTTCGATAAGGCAATAGAAACCAAATTTGACCCAGAAAAAACTGGGGTATTTTCGCTAATATGTATTATACTGGTTTGACGTTTTCCCAACAAGAACAAGAGTATTATAATCACACTAAAATAGGCTTGGTTCTTGTGAAAAATTTAAAATTGGTGCTTTGGTTCGATCTCTAGGTGGGAGCAAGATTTCCACAAAAAGAACAAGAAGAACAGCAAGAATATTGTAGTCACATTAAAATAGCATTCAAAAGGCGTAAGGCTTGTACAGTCGCGGCCAAAAGGTTTTGCAGCCTCAAGAGCTCCAACAATAGGCCGCATGGGGCGTGAGTGTACGCTGGCTAATTGCTAGCTCGAGGCTTTATTGTTGCCGGGCAAGCATTTTTTAAGTAAACTACGGTAGTCTAGAATGGTTTGCAAAAGAATGTCGTAACAGTAACGGTATGAATGGAATTCCAAAATGTAGCTTGTTTGTAGTTTCCGATTAATAAGATAGTAATGAAAGCTATGGATTCGTATTTTTTTTAAACACTAGATAAAAAAATAACACAGCGTCTTTGAGGACGACCCTAAATCCTTGTGACGTATTTTTAGCTTTTCTGAACACCATTCTGTAAGTTGTATCGGTTTTTTTTTTTTTTTGTTATATCCAGGAGATTCAATTTGAAGGTGAGCATTACTTAAAATAAAAAATATACGTACGGAAAAATAATACCCTTTTGCAGTCCAGATAGACTTGAGTGTGGAAAACTGGTGTCCTAAAGTGAAAAGCTACGGTGTAAATGGAAATAAGTAACTTTAAAATAATTCGAGGGTGATCAACACCCATCGTAATAATGTTGTCGTAATGTCGTAATGTTGTCGTAATAATGTCGCGATTCCTACTGCAAACGTATTTCCTACGATGTGCAATGTTCAGACAGGCCCACTGCAAACACTTGTATGCCCGTTTAAGCTAATGTGGCGGTTATATCTCTTATGTTGCTTACTTTCTGCCACTAAACTGTTTTTTTTTTTAACGAACACGCAAAATGGAACCTTGTTAACTGCGAAAAGGAAGATGACAACTCATTAGCAAGTGGTAGCTTCATTGCGTTTCGTTGCATTAAGTTTTTTTTTAAACACAATCATCTCCCACTTTAAAGGATGTTTAAAATGGTTGTCAGTGGTTATAAATAGCTTCCCTACACTTCGCGTACCATTACAGAAACCAGGGTTTTAATAATTACGACAAATCGAGGCCGTGTAATTTTACAACAAACAGCTGAAAATGCAGTCTACCTAAAATATATGCTGACTGAATGAAGTGCAGTGAAACCTGATCAGGAACTCGTAGCTACTGCTGTTTACTCAATAACTTTTCTATACTTTGTAAATTTTTTGTAAACCTCTCTTTATTTTTTTTAATATTTGAAGATCCTACGCTGAATAAGCTTCTACTATATTTATGTAAACTGTATCAGTTACGCCTCTTGTCGCTATTCATTATTATTTTTTAACAGATTTGAAGAGTAATAAATGGTTGAAACAATGGCAGATGACGTGCAGTGCAGCAAGTAACAGATGATCGTCAAACTGACCGTACTGTTGCACGTTCTAGGGTATTTCGAACAACTTTTGTTGGTAGTTTTGTTGGGTCTCCTGTTGTTTGCTTTGTGATGCCTCTAACATCCGAAAATGACTAGAGACGGAAAGCCAAAGGCTCAACAAGAGTTAAATAAATACAGATACAAACCTATTTACGTTCTCTTTTGGACTTATATGTCGGACTGCCTGAGCAGGGAATGAAACCTACGACCTTTGAAACCAAATGCCGAGTTTCTACCGCTGAGCCATACTGACACGACCAAAAGTGTATGTTTATATGTATGTATACACGTGTTAAATGCTACCTAACCTAACCAGAATTTGTGTTATTCCACTTAATGATTTCTGCCCACTGCTCTATAATAATAAATGCTCTTTCGAAAAAAATACTGCAGTCACATTAAAATCGCGTTCAATAGGCCTTGGTCGTTGTTAATACCTATATTTTAAACTATAAAAATTGAAAATCGGTTTATTGATTCGATCTCTATAAGAGAGTAAAAATTTCGAGCCCATTTGCCTTTCCGTCACAAGTATTGTAGTCACGTTAAAATAGCATTCGAAATGCCCTAGGTCTTATCCAGACTATAAGCTATAGAACATGAAAATCAGTTCATTGGTTCGATCTCCAGGTGAAGGCAACGAGTCCCAACAACAACAACAACAACAAATGGCCATACTGTGCACGCAGAACGGTTTGATTGTTGTTATTAAAATTTTTAACGCAGTGAAATAGTTACGACATGACCCCAAACTTTATCTCATTGGTCTGTGTCAATTCTGGGCGAAATTATAGGATTTCAAAGTTTGACGTTTAACATCACAGTCCTTGATATAAAAGAAATACTCTAACGAGCAAACATGTTTAAAAATACCAGTTGGAATTCAGGAGAGCTCACCATTATTTATAATGTGAAACAAAAAAATTTACACAACTATAACAAGCCTGTTTTGCAGTAAATTGACCTTTTGCGTAGACTACTGGCTGTCCTAGAACGCCTTTTAAAGACAAGCAGCACAAAGGGTGGGAGTAGAGAGGGTGTCCAAAGGCAGACCTTTCTGCCCAGGTCAGTGGATAGCCAAGAAACAAGCCCCCCTTTCAAAATAAAAAAGACTGAAGCGGGGTTTAAAAAAGATTTTCCATGTTCAATTTTTTTTTTGCTTTTTTAACAATTGTTTTCGTTTTAATTTAAGAGTTGGCCTGCATTCTTTCATCGTAATTGGGGTGTAAAAATAGTGGTTGGGGATTAAACAGTGACGGGGCATAAAATTGTGGTGGAGCATAATTGCGGTTGGAGGGGGTGGTAAAATTGCAGTGGGGCATAAATTGTGGTGGGGAGTAATTATAGTGGGGGGGAGCGTAAAATTGCCATTCTGCCCCCCCCCCCCTCCACCGAGAAATAATTCCTAACTGCAACTCTGTTTCCTCCACTGTCTTCGACACCAACTGTGTTAAGAAAAATTGTCCCACTTCCAATTTGTTTTTTCAGTGCATTAACATATTGATTCGCTTTTTCCGCCGGTAAAAATTTCTCACCGAGACGATTAAAATGGTGTGAAAATCGGGCAAACATTTGCGAAACTGCTGAAATTTTGGCAAATTTGACAAGAGCGGCCTTTTTAGACATCCTTTTCATATCGTCGCGTGTCGTGCCGATTCTGAAACCGGGGGCGGGGGGGGGGGGTTAGAGGCTGAGAAGGAGAAAATAAAGAAAGTAGGTGGTTTTCAATGTGGACGAGAATCTGTTTCCGGTTTCTACACAGAGGGCATCCAGTTCTATTAAATAATCTGTCAATCTTACCAATTTCAGTCTTATATGTCAATTAATTATTCAGCATTTGATGAAAACGTGAAATAAGCCCGTGGCCGAGGGCATATGCACTTTGGAGCACTTGGGGCATGTGTGCGCCCGTTTTTAACCGCAGATGCCCATTTTTTCTTCCCCCCACCCCAACCCCCACCTCGAAAAAGGTCATCGAAATATTTTTTCTTTTGGCTTGGTTTTGGTTTTTCAATTGTACCCACCTTTCTTCGTACGCCTATGCCCATGGCATTGCTATTCTCTTCAACCGTCTCTTTACCTGTGAATCACCACTTTGAGTAAAGATATTGTATAGCCTGTTGACGCTTAAAATTTATAGTTTTGTTTGTGCTGTTTTCTTTCGCAGCTACCTATTCGATTCAGAAAAAGTAAGCACAAAATTGGGTTAATTGTTGAAATTTAATAAACCTCACATGCTTCCGTAGAATTTGTCAACAATGACTGCAACTTGATGGCATCGTCCAACGTGATTACTATTCGTGCAGCGTATTGTTGGAGAGATGAAATGTGCAAAACCTTTTGGCCGCGACTGTACATACCTACGTTTAAAGCTATAAGATTTGAAAATCGTTTCATTTTTCGATATTCAGGAGTAGCAAATAAATAAATTATTAACAGAGAATTTTTCACCGTAAGTGGATGGCGGACGGAATGGTTGTGAGCCACTGACGCACCATTGTAGGCAAGAATTATGAAGCTCTCGTGAGGAAGGCGGATAGATTCTCTACCAACAGTTCCCTCCAGAATCCGCTCAAATCCATACAAACTGTCCACACAGACTTAGTACAGCTGTTAAAGAATGTGATATGGGCTAATCATGCACATCGGGCTATAAAAGGCATAAAATTTGGGTCACAAGCTATTCTTAGCAGTACAAATTGAATAGCTAGAATATACCATAAGGTCCCCAGTGCCCCCATTACCCCAAACACATTCCTCTATGAGCTTAATTACCAACAGATTCTTGCTGGTTGTGCTTTCTTTCTTAGCAATACAAATCGAACTAAAAGTAGTTAGCCTCATTAGCCTCATGGAGGGGGCACTGGAGGTCTTAAGGTATCTAATGGGGTTCCATGGCTGGTTCGATTTCAACTGCTAAGAATGACTTGTGTATCACAGTGCTTGCTTGGTCATCAGCTTCATGTAGGGTGCACAGAGGGACGCGGGGCAGGGGGTGGGACCTAGGGAGGTATTTCGAGGGGGTTCCATAGCAGTTCGATTTGTACTGCTAGGAATGACTTGTGTACCAATTTTCATGCCTTTTATAGCCCGATGTGCATGCTTAGCTCTTATTACATTCTTTAACTGCTGTACTTTTGCTTAACAGCTGTACGAGGTGAGGGCAAAGAGTTACAACGACAACAACAACAAATGTCCATGCTTTAGAGGCCAAACAGTTCTACTGTTGGCATTAAAAATTTTAATACAGAGAAAGAGTTACGACACCATCCCTTATTCCGAATTTCGTTGCTCTAAGTCAATTCTGGAGGAAACTATAGGGTTTCTAAGTTTTACGTTTCCCCGACAAGAATAAGAACAAGAACAATAATATTGTAGTTTCATTAAAATAGCATTAAAAAAGGCCATGGCTCTTGTTACTACCTACATAATATGTTATAACAATTTTAAATCGGTTTATTGGTTCGATCTGTAGGTAGGAGCAAAATTTCCTTCAACTAAAGAAAAAGAACAACAACAACAAGACTATTTTAGTCACATTTAAATAGCATTCAAAAGGCCCTAGGTATTGTCTATACCTACGTTTTAAGTCATACGAATTGACAATCGGTTCATAGGTTCGATCTCCAGGTGTGGGCTAAGAGTAACAACAACAACAATAAATGGCCGTGCTTTCAAAGCCAAACGATTACATTGTTGTCATTAAAATATTTGCAGTGAAAGTTACGTCACGACCCCAAATACAGAATTTCGTTGTTCTGTGTCCATTCTGGACGAAACTATAGGATTTCAAAATTTAGCGTTTAACATAGAAGTTCTTGTTGAAACTTATATAAGGCCTACATTAGGATGATAACGTGGTAGGACTGGTTTTAATGAGATACTCGAGAAGTGACCAGTCTTGTTTTAGAAGCAACTGTCTGGGGATGGAGTTTTACGTGAGAATCAACAAGAATTCAAAGGTCACGGATTTCAGAAATAGAGTTGAGAATCTTAGAACTGAGAAATTATTTGTCATTGACGTCATTGACGTGTAATTTTTATATTTCTATTTGTTTCAATTTGTAAAGAAAAAATTACAAACATAAAAATTATGTACATCCTTGGTTATTTAAACGTTAAGGCGCGTAGGCCTGTTAATTTCCCGCTTAGATCACTGAAGATCACTGCTTAGATTCCCCAGGGCTAGCCCAAGAAAGTTTTGAAGGCGAATTACTAAGCCCTTCTTGGCGGAAAGTCTGCCTGTCGAATTATATGGACTACCAGACAAATCAGAGTACGTATTTTCGACTAGAAAACTTTCAATTTGCATAGTTATCTAGTTTTTTCACAGTTTATTAGTAACTAATTAATAGAATAAATATTGCCTATCCGAAAATAGAAATCAATCTTTCAATTTGTGAAGTAGCAGAGTGGTCTATCGTATGTACCAGTTGATACCCACCAGTAACGCATCCTTTAGGTATGTGGCATTCCACACAGCCCCATCTCCTACATCCATGATACTGCCATTCATATGCATGTCAGCAAAAGCGGAAAGTAACTTTTGAGCACCGTAATTACAGCTAACCCAATTCCGGGTTACTATACTAGTCATTTTAGTTATGTAAGCCATTCATTGCCATTGGCGTTATTCCATTCATTACCAGTGGCGTCATTGTGGTAACCTAAATCTGAATTTCACCCGTTAGTTTCACAACTTTTTGCTGAACTTAGCCACAATCGACATAAATATTCACGATCTGGAAGAATGACTTACCGAATCGACTACTGTCTATCTCAATAGAGGAAGCTTCCGGTTTATTTAAACTTTCACAAGGTCTGCTTCCCGTGTTCACAATCTGCAGACAGTATAAGAGCTCCAGCACACCACAAACCTTTCATTTAGACATTCTTCGTCATTGTAAAAATGAAAGGCCTGTGGTGTGCTGGTACTCTTCTCATACTATTGGCGTTTCTTTTCGATAGTATTGGAAGTCAGAGTACAAAGGTAAAACCCGAGTATGATTTTTTCATCTTAACTACATTTTCAATCAATCTTTTCTTCAAGAATGAAGTGTCTATTTGTCCCTGATACAATCGACAGTTTTTTGTTCGAATCCCTGGGCTTCCCCTCCATTACTATACTTCTAAAATTAGTCTGCTCTGGTTAAAAACTGACTCGGTTCGTTAGGTTTGTTGCAGTATGCTATAATGTCATATTTTTGAACCGACCACAACCAACCTAACTTTATTAATTTCCTATTTACCTATTTATGCCAAACTGTTGTAAGAGAAGCCTCCAATTTTCCAAACAGGGTCGGCCTTTGAAAATAGTGATATCATTCAGCCAAGGATATTCCTCCAACGTTAACCATTTTAGCCAGCAAAATTGCTTGCTCCTTCTTTAATTTCTGAGATGCTTCCATTTTTGCTAAAATTCAGTAAAACCACAAGGTTACTAGTGTCTGTGTTTAAGTAAACATGATTGGATGTGTGTATACTCAATCCTCACGCACAGTAATGGTAATTTATTTATTTAATTTAATTTTTTCTCGCTGTTCCATGAACAGGCTTTTGTGTACAATTATCCAAAAAATCTCACACAGTATACTTAACTAACGTACGCAATGCTAATGAACTAACATTTCACATAACCATGCTGTATACTATGCTCATAACATAACACCGTTCTGTTCACACCCACTCTCTCGTAATATGTAATTTGCCGAACAAAATCAATACCATTGTTATTGTATGAATTCCTCCTTGCACCAATGAAATATGGTGGGCTTACCACTGTACCATCTTGTTACTTGAGACATTAAAATTTATGTACTCCGTCATATTTCGAGACAATTTCAATCATTCCTAGTTCAAAAAGTTATACAGGAGAGCATTGCACTGCGTTTGGTAGATATTAGGGTTAATCTTGGCAGCCTTACCTGATATCACTCCTAAATGAGGCCTAACCATTTTGCGAATATGACGGCTTCTCTTATCAATAATGGCCTTTACTGTAACCTTGGTATTCTATATTAACGCATAAATTTCCATGCCTAATTTCTTTGCTGTATTTAATATTTTCTACTCAAATTTAGTAGCCTGTATAAGCTACAAGACTTGGTTACATGTGAACCAACTTTTATTAATTTCCGATTTGTCGCTTCGGAGATCTGGATTTGAGCTGGAATCGTGAGTTTCATTTTTGGTTTGGACTTCTTGTTGTACTTTGGACGTGTTTACGCAATTTTCTTTACAAGACTAAACTTTTGTCCTAAAAAGTTAGTTATTAGTTCTTTTGAAAAAGATACTTCCACAGATGTGCCTTTATAGAAAAAGAAATTTCAATTTGTTGTGTCTTTCCGGAGTTATAGGGCCCTGAACGATCAGTTTTGTTGTTACAAATTGTTTTATACATTATTATTCGGCAACAATGCCAATCACCAAACGCCAGCCTCAAGGAGAAGACTTAAAACTAAACAAATGCTGACAATGACCGTGAGCCAACAATTCACCCGCACTGTTAGGAACGTGAAGAGAAAACATTTTTATCCTTAGTACCAATAATTTATAGGGTTAAGGAGGAACTAATAGAAATAAATGTAACACATTTCAAAACGAACTTATTGGAGTTACAAATTCTTCTCCCCAACCCCATAAATTCTTGTTATTTGGAATTAGTTTATACTGTTCCCCGGCGTAACAGCTGATTCCCACATACGTGAGCAAAATACTTTACTGGGGAGCATTAAATGAAAAATAGCCAGCAAACCCTCCCCTCTTCGAGCCCTCATTTCTCCCCCTTCTTCCCCACTCCTCCCATTCCCCTTTCCCCTCCTCCATTCTCTCCCCCTCTCCTTTTACAGCGGTGGACAACGCAGTGTGGCTGAATTCCCTGTGTTTCTCCGTTTTAATACCGTAACGATCGTTCATGCAGTGATTGTTACTCAACCAACTTTGTAACTTTTCAAAGGGTTTTAGCGAGCGTTAACCGCACCCGGTCATCTGCCCGACGAAGCCCTAAGGCTCTACGTTGTAACTTTTCATCTCGGCTTTAATAGTCAGCATTTTTTAGGCAATATTGTGTTTATTTCTAATTGTTAGATTAGAGACGTGCATACCCGTTCTCATTGTCGTCCGCTGGCCTTTTTCCTTGCTACCCTGTCAAGAATGAACCCGCTCACCCTCTTGGTGATTGCTTCAGGGTGCAGCTGATTAGCCGGCATTAGCCAGCATTATTGAAGCTTTCTTTGTTTAATCATGATCCCTCACTAAGTCTGCTCATAAGCCAAATATATATATATAAATAATATATATAGTGGATTGATTTCAACTTTCCATGTTAAAACTAAAATGTCGGTTGCCCATTTGGCTTGCCGCCCTGTAATCTACCTAATAAGATCGTATAAATCAAGACTTCCAACACTACTTTTAAGTAAGAATCCAACAATAACTTTATTTGCGTTAACAATGACTTTAAACTTGCGGTGAACGATGCTTATCGTGGCTACGTTGCAAAGTGATCGGCAACAATAATACCTCTGTAAATAATTCAGGGGGTTATGACCCATCTTAGTCGTTTGTTGCACCATTCATGGTCTGTTCAGTATGAGGTTTGTTTGTTTCGGGTGGCTTGTGTTATGATAAGTCATGATTGCCAGTTGTTGTTGCCTGTGGGGTGGAAATTCGTTGGGAATATCTCGTTTGTGCTGGGGTAGATGTTACAGTAGTCTTAGTCTTAAAGTTAGTGTAAAACGTCTGGAATTGTATTATTTAGGCTTTCGTACAAATATTAAATAAATAAATAAAACACTAACGAGGCATTGTCGGCGATTTACCTTTTGCCTCTTCCAGAAAAAAAAAATGCCAAAGCTGCAACGCTAAAGGTTTCAACTTTTTTGTACAAAAGCTTATGTGTTTACTTCCCACTGAAATAATTAAATGTCAGTGCCTGGCGACCGGGCTCGTAAAAGGGGTCGGGGCTGCATCGGGCTCGGGGTGGGTGATTGAGTGAGCGAAGCGAACGAAAATCAGCGTGTGGTAGCCAGTGTGCGCAAATATTTGATTAAAGAAACTTAATTCGGTGATACAAGGACATACACATGAGCGATCAAACCGTACTAGTGTTGCAAACTGTGCAGCCAACACCACCCGCGCGGACAACGGAATTCACCAAGCAACAGAACATTATTAACTAGCGAAAAATTGTTTCATGCAACGATGCTTGAAGGTGCAAATTTTTAAGACGGTGCATTCAGTGAATATTAGTCACATAATGCGCTGATTGCGTGCGAAGTGAACGAAATTCAGCTTTTGTGTGCCGGTGTATGCAAAAATTTGAGTGAAGAAACTTCATTCGGTGAAACATGGATATACACATGAGCAACCAAAGCGTACCAGTGTTGCACACGGTTTATGTAACACTGGCTGTTCGTACCACGGTCTTTCTGCAATATTAAGAATAAAGGCCAAATCGACTGAAAAAGAGCTGATGTCAAACCAAACTTGCAACAGAAAGACGTACACTGAATGAGCGACCGACGCAAGCTAAATTCAGAGTGTTTCCAATGAGTACATAAACAAACTTGTATCATAAATTAGAAAACAAAAATGTACTAGTTTGGTGGTTAATGTAAGGTTTAACGGATCCGAAGTCAAGTGGGGAAAGGAGGGAGTCCTGAGTGTGACATTTTCGGACAAGGGGAGAAAATGTTCTACAATTTGAGACGTCACATAATTTTTTTTTATTTACCTTGCAACACGTTTCCCATAATCCTATTTTTGGTTGCATCAAACATTTTGCATAAAATATTATTCCGAAAAACATATTTCCAATTGCTTTTTCCATTTTTACAGCTATTATACCCTAATAAAATGGCAGAAGAAATCTTGAAATTAACAATTTTCCCGAATTATTTCCTCCTCGGCAACTGACAGTATCTCTTTGAGGAATTGGGGGTATAAAACAAAAGTTGTTACAAAGTGTGACGGGGAAAGAGGGGGGGGGGGGAATCACACAATTTGCATGACTTTGTTAGTGTGTACTCCCTAACACTAAAATTGCATTATTACTAGTTCTCGGGTCAAACTACAAACTTGGTGGCAACCGTTCTGGGTGCGATATTATTTTATATAGCGAAAAGGTTTTGGATGTTTAATATAATATATATATACAGATATGTGTAATGCACTTTGTTTTATACTTATTGAAATACTTGCCTCCTTTTTTTAGCCATGCTACACACTTAAAGACAGAGCAGGACACCAAAGAGTAAGTGTGTTTGAAACTATAACGTTTACTAGCGCTGTATGTATTGTAGGAAGATTGACTCGACTTGACTAGCAGATGTGGAAAAAAAAAACAGTTTAATTTATTGAAAAACATAAGCGCATGATACAAAATCCTATACAACGAATACGCATTTAAAATTTTCGTTACGTTTCGCTGTATGGCGTAGAGCACCATATGGCAGAAGGTGTCATCAGAAATCGTATAAATACGATAAATAAATCGTATAAATAAGCAGTGACGAAGCCGGGATCACTTTACTGTAGATGCGTTTATAGGAAAAGGGAAAGAAGGAAATTGACGTCATTAACAACTGTTAAGCCTTTCTCTATACGATGAAGGACAATTCTGCTAGGAAATATCTTGTTTTACATGCCGCTATTGACATGAGCAGGAGCGCATTTCCGGAGCCCATCTCGGAGCAGTATGCTCTTTTCCAGAGGGGCGATGCAATTCAAGCCCTATTGTAAATCGTTGTATTTACTCCTTATTAGTATTAAAAAACGCTTAAGCGTATAAAATACGGATGTAAGCCTTAAAAAACTTAAAGCCCTAAAGGAACAGATATTAGAAAAAAACATGTAAGCCATCCGCGTCACACTAATACGTGTGAAAGAATCTCCTAGCGATCCAAAAAACAAGCTGGAGCTTCTTTTACACGTATTAGTGCGACGCATATGTAAAAAAATCTCCAGCGACCCAAAAAACAAGCTGGAGCATCTTTTACACGTATTAGTGTGACGCTGATGGCTTACATGTCTTTTTCTAATATCTGTTCCTTTAGGGCTTTAAGTTTTTTAAGGCTTACATCCGTATTTTATACGCTTAAACGTTTTTTAATACTAATTTCCCTTTTTTTCTTGTTTCAGCAAGAATAACACAGAAAATAATACTGTAATCATATTCAAATAACTGTTATAAGAGAGCCTTTTCCATGGCTGATTCGTTTTATAGTGCTAAGAATGACTTGTGCATCAAATTTCATGTTTTTAGCTTGATCTGTAAGAGTTTGTTACCCAACTGGGAGGGGGTGCTGGGGAGGGTGGGGAAGCTGAAAGCACTTGGGGGTATTTCGTAGGGGTCCATGGCTGATTTGATTTTTACTGTTAAGAATACTTGTGTACCAAATTTCATGTTTTGTGCTCGATTTGCAAAAATGTGTTACTCAACTTAATGATTTCTGCCCAGTGCTCTACAGTAATAATTGCTCTGCCGACGAGAATACTGCAGTCATATTTTAATCGTGTTCAAAAGACCCTCGTCGGTGTTAATACCTACATTTTAAGCTATACAAATTGAAAATCGGTTCATTGGTTCGCTCTCTAGGTGAGAGCAAAAACTTTAACCCATTTGGTTTTCTGTGTCAGGAATATTGTAGTTACATTAAAATAGCCTACGAAAGGCCCTAGGCCATCTACATACCTACGTTTTAAGCTATAGAACTTGAAAATCGGTGCAGTGGTTCGGTCTCCAGGTGAGAGCAAAGATTTCCAACAACAATATTAGTAATTTCTGCCCAGTGCTGTACAGTAATAATTGATCTGCCAACGAGAATACTGCAGTCACATCAAAATCGGGTTCAAAAGGCCCTGGTCGGTTTTAATACCTACATTTTAGGCTATACAAATTGAACATCGGTTCATTGCTTCGATATGTAGGTGCGAGCAAACATTTTAGCTCATTTGGCATTCCGTGTAGAGAATATTGTAGTTACATTAAAATAGCCTACGAAAGGACCTAGTCCATCTCCATACCTATGTTTTAAGCTATAGAACTTGAAAATCGGTTCAGTGGTTCGGTCTTCAGGAGAGGGCAAAGAGTCCCAACAATAACAAGAACAACAAGAAGAACAGCAACAACAACCAGGATAAACAAAACAACTAACGGGCATGCGCTGAATGAGTGAGCGAAGCGAACGAATTCAGCGATTGTTAGCCAGTGTCTGCAAAAATGGGAATGAAGAAACGTAAGCATGTGAAGAATGCTTGTACATTAAACTAAGCCATGTCAATTTGGTTAATCCAACGGCTAATTGGCAATGGTAAATTTGAAAATTATCAATGTGAAAATTATAGAAATCAAATTCCTTCAGAAAAAAGATACAGATGACGATAAGACGGTGTAACCTTTTGTACGTTCACAGTCCTATGAAAGTTGTGATATCCACCTAACACCAACACTGGTAGAAAAACCCGCCAAGTTTCCAAAAATGATTGGCCTTGGAAGGTAGTGATATCATTCCACCACGGAAAGGCCGCCAAGGTAACTCCTATTAGCCAAGGTAATCGCACCGAATAATACTTTGGACGTTAAATGAAAACTTGATGATTGCTACCGCTAGTAGCAATTTTCTAGTCTTTATTTAACTTTCGAACTATTAGCAGGTGAGATTAACTTGGCTAATTAGTGGGGTAGCTAGAGTAAAATACCCCTGCATTTTATGATTGGAAAGTCCCACTTTGCATACCTGTACTTCATAACAAGACAGTTTTTAGGATAGGGACCCATCTCCAAACCCATGTACAACACAAAGATGGCGGTCGTTAAAGATTGCTGCTAATATTGCTAATATCTCGGCTCCCTCTAATGCGATGTTCATTTTTTTTGGCTGAAAGGCCTCAATTGGCACTACATTTTTTCCTGTAAACATGATTGTTTGCACATATTTAAAAAAAACATAGTAATTAAATATAATGGCCGCCATCTTAGTTCGTATTAATGTTAATATCTCAGCTCCTTCTAATGCGATTTTCAATATTTTTTTGCTTTTTTGAAAGGCTTCAATTATTACTGCATTATTTCCTGTAAACATGATCGTTTGCACTCATTAAAAAACATTTATTAAATATAATGGCAACCTTCTAGGTTTCCATTAAATAAATACAGAAGCAAACCTATTTACGTAGCCTTTTTAACTTAAATGTCAGACTGCCTGAGCGGGGAATCGAACCCACGACAATTGAAACCAAAGGTCGAGGTCCTACCACTGAGCGATACTGACACAGCCAAAAGGAAACGTCCATAGGCAGCACTTACCACGTGCATAACAAGTTAATACCACAGCTCCCTCTACTGCGATTTTCAATTTTTTTTTCGTCCGAAAGGAAAGTTAGCACTATATTTTCCCCTGTAAACATGATCGTTTGTACAATATTTGAAAATTTTTTTATTGATTGTTATACATTTTTTTATAAGGACAACAGTTAGTTAAATTGAGTGTCACAGAAATGATATCTTATAATACTGTTTCAGGTATGATATGATGAATGATCACTAATAAAGATGGCCGCAAAAGCACCTCCGCTTGCTGAACCTGTATGATCCACCTGCACTGCATTGGCAGATTGGATGAATGATGTATACTTGTATCTGTCAGATAAATACTAAAGACGACTTTGTGTGCCCAGGAAAACATGATGCAAAATCACTGGTTGGTGCTGGGTACAAAAGTCTTGCTTAGTCTTCGTGTCTAATGCCACCACATTCATCAAATCTCTTAATGTTCATGCTTTTAAAGTTAGGGCATTTAATCTGTCAAACTCTGTTAGATTGTTTTGTTCGGGGCACACAAGGTAGTCTCCTGTATTTATCCTGTAACATTTCATCCAATCTGTTAACACAGGTGCAGGTTGAAATACAGGTTCAGCCAGCCGAAGGCGGTTTGTAGCCATCTTTATTAGTGATCATTAATCACATCACCCCTGAAACAATATTATAATACATTAGTTCTGTGACACCCAATTTAACTAAATGGTGTTCGTATAAAAACATGTATAACAATCAATAAAAAATGTTAAAATAAAAAAAAATAATACTTAATGTTTTTTTTCAAATATTGTGCAAACGATCATATTTACAGGAAAAAAATGTAGTGCTGATTATTACATTTAATTATATTTAGTTAATGTTTTTTTCAAATATTGTAGAAACGATCATGTTTATGGCAAAAAGACGTAGTACTAATTATTATATTATTTATTTAATTACAGTTTTTTTAATGTTCTGCAAACGATCATGTTTACTGGAAAATATGTAGTAATATTTGAGGCCTTTCAGACAAAAAAAAAATATTGAAAATCACATTAGAGGGAGCTGAGATATCAACATACTACTATCAACTACTATCTACTACTATCACTCTACACTGTACACTCCACTACTATACTACTATCAACAAACTAAGATGGCGGCCATTATATTTCATTACTGTTTTTTTTTTCAAATATTGTGCGAACAGTCATGTTTACAGAAAATAAATGTGGTGCTAATTGAGGCCTTTTAGACACAAAAAACTTGTACATCGCATTAAAGGGAGCCGAGATATTAATATTAATGGCCGCCATCTTGGTGCTGTGCATGGGTTTGGAGATGGCTCCCTATCCTAAAAAAATAATCGTGTTATGAAGTACAAGTATGCAAAGTGGGACTTGCCAATCATAAAATGCAGGGTTCCTCCATATATTGCGACGTACAGTCAGAGGCATTTCCAATGTTACATTCGCTGCCCGATGCTTC
>JAHWFP010158841.1:49273-67222 GCA_023313725.1 Lithobius niger | reverse complement strand
TTTTCTTGTTCAAAAAACGACCTGAATAACGTTGATATTTGCCTAATCTAGACACACGCTAGTGTGTCGCCGCCAACTAGATGATATAGTGTTGTTTGAGCTCAACTGTTAGAGCGTAATACTTACAGTGTAACTGTTGTCAGATGGCGGCTCACTAGCTGACTGTCTGTTAACTGTAACGAGCTTATACATGATTTCAGCACACTGGTGTAAATTCCCCATGCGGTAGAAATATTTGGAAATCGTTGGAATCAGGTGTCTCGGGTCCAGTAACGAAGAATACCACAACATTAAAGTTTGGAAAGGTGTCCTTTGTGGCAAAAACATGCCCTCAATAACGTTGATTTGTGTTACTGGCTAGCAACTGCTACTAGCTAATAATAATAATAATAATGTAGGTTCGTTGCAAACGCAACCGGAATGGCAAGGACCTGGTGGTCACTAGGTCAGAGCTCCCGTTAATTCTCATTGGGTATAAAAACATGTCTACAGCTCGTTAGGAAAAGTTTGCATATCTTAATTTTGGCACACAGGTAAAGAGTAGTACGGGGGAGTGCCTTTTTGTAAAATGGGGGTTACAGCTAGAAGCACATGGCCCTGAAGTGGCTTGTAAGTGCAAAATTATTGTTGTAACCATTGTTTGTATTGTTATCGAACAGTCTGTTATAACATGCTTAACTGTTATACGCGCACCGTTTCAGTATTTATGTACCGCAACAATTCACTCGAGTTTTAACAAAATCAAGGACCGCAATAGCGGTCCTTATGTAAGCCTCAGCATGAACTTCCATGTTAAACGTCAAACTTTGAACTCCTATAGTCTCGCTCAGAATTGACATAGACCAACGAAATTCGGTATTTCGGGTTGTGTCGTAACTCTTTCACTGCCTTACAAATTTTAATGACAACAATCAAACCGTTCGGCGTCCACAGTATGGTCATTTCTTGTTGTTGTTGTTGTTGTTGGGACTCTTTGCCCTCACCTGGAGAGCGAACCACTGTACCGATTTTCAAGTTCTATAGCTTAAAACGTAGGTATGGACACGGCCTAGGGCCTTTCGCAGGCTATTTTAATTTAACTACAATATTCTTTACACGGAAAGCCAAATGGGCTAGAACTTTTGCTCTCACCTAGAGATCGAACCAATGAACCGATTTTCAATTTGTATAGCTTAAAATGTACGTATTATCCCTGACCAGGGCCTTTTGAACACTATTTTGATGGGACTGTCGTATTCTCGTCGGCAGAACAATTATTATTGTAGAGCACTGGGCAGAAATAATTAATGGTGTTGTTGGGACTCTTTGCAGTCACCTGGAGATCGAACCACTTACCCGATTTTCAAGTTCTATAGCTTAAAACGTAGGTATGAACACGGCCTAAAGAACCTTTCGCATGCCATTTTAATGTAACTGCAATATTCTTTACACAGAAAGCTAAATGGGCTAGAACGTTTGCTTTGACCTAGAGATCAAACCAGTGAGCCGATTTTCAATGTGTATAGTTTAAAATGTAGATATTAATACCGACCAACGCCTTTTGAACACGATTTTGATGTGACTGCAGTATTCTCGTCGGCAGAGCAATTATTATTGTAGAACACTGGACAGAAATCATTAGGTGGAGTAACAAATTGTTTTAAATCGAGCTAAAAATATGAAATTTGGTACAAAAATCTTTCTTAACTGTAAAAATCGAACCAGAAATGCCCCCCCCCCTGAAATACCCCCAAGTGCCTTCAGCACCCCCTCCCCAGCACCCCCAACCATCTGTGCCCCCTCCCAGGGGCTTGGGCAACAAATTCTTAATCAAGCCAAAACATGAAATTTGGTCCACAAGTCATTCTTAGCAGCATAAATCGAATTAGCCATGGAACCCCATGAAATACTCCCAAAGGGGCCCAGCGCCCCCTGTGCCCCCACTGAGGTTTGACCCATACACTTTTGCAAATCGAGTTAAAAGCTTGAAATTTGGGACACAAGTCATTCTTTGCAGTACAAGTCAAAAAAGCCATGGAACCACATGAAATAACCCCTAAGGGCCCCCAGCGCCCTCCTGTGTTCCCCTCATTGAGGTTTGACCAATAAATTCTTTCAAATCGAGTTAAAGCATGAACCTTGATGCACAAGTCATTATTAGCATTTCAAATCAAACCAACCATGGAACCCCCTACGAAATATCCCGAAGCACCCCCTAGTGCTCCCCTGTGCCCCCTCTCTGATGCTTGACCAACAAATTACAAATTGCAAATCGGGCTAAATGCTTGAATTGTGGCACACAAGTCATTCTTAGCAGTACACATCGAACCAGCCGTGGAACCCTCTATGAAATATCCCTAAGCCCCCCCCCCGGGCTAGAATTGATGCTTCACCAACAAATTATTGCAGAACGAGCTAAAGACATGAAATTGGTACACAAGTCCACATAGAAGTGAAGCACCAAATTGAACTAGCTATGGAACCCCGTCGAGATAATATACAAGCCACCAAAATGGTTACACGGGCCTGCCCCCAGCTGTGCCTACTCCTTGAGGCCTGACCAACAAATTCTTGCAGATAGTGCTAAAGTAATGAAATTTTGTACACAAGTCATTGTTCGCAGTAGAAATCAATCTAGATATGGAACTTCCGCGAAATCCTCCAAGGCCCCTCAGTGCTTCACACCTATTCCCGCTCCATTAGGTTTATACCCGAAAAATTCTTGTTGATCATACTGAAACATGCATTTTGGTACACCAATAATTCCTAGCAGTAGAAGTTGAACTACCCATCGATCCCTATGAAATACCATCAAAGCCTCCCCCAGCATCCCCCCTCCCCTCCTGTGCACCCCATGAAGCATCAATGACCAACAAATTCTTGATGAACGTAATAAAAACATGCATTGTAGGAATAGAAATCGAACTACATACGGAACCCTATAAGATACATCCATCCTCAAGTGCATCCGTGTGTTCTCTCCATGAGGTTGATAATCAACAAATTCTAGTTCGATTTTTACTGCTAAGCATGACTTGTGCACCAATTCACGTTTTAGCGCGATCAGCAAGAATTTGTTGGTCAATAACCTCGTAGAGGTGAGTATGGTTGGGGGACGACGGCGTCTTCGGTGGGTATCTCGAGAGATATCATAGCTAGCTCGAATTATTAGCTAAGAATTTAGATGTCTACCAAATATCGTGGCTTTTAGCTCGATGTTTATGATTAGCACAAATTCTGACCCGCATCAGCTGTACTACATCTGAAGATCGATCCAATAAACTGATGCTCAACTTTTACAGCTTAAAACATAGGTATGAAGAAGGCCTATGGCCTTTTAAAGCTATTTTAAAGTGACCACAACTATTGTTGTTCTTCTTGTTTGGGAAATTTTGCTCTCTCCTGCCACTTGTCAACAAATTTCCGACACACAACAAGAACATGCTCTGGAGTTTCCGCTACCTGACACCATGAGCACAAAGAAAACTCAACCCACCAGAACTGGAACCTGTTGGCGTGCAGTAGCGTAAAGCCAACACGCAGCCTGGACACAATCCTAGCATTCCGGAATGACAGCCTGTCAATGTTCGATGAGACAGATCAACAGGGGTGTACCGCATACAAGGCCCTTCCCTCTCGCGCCAAATTCCACGCATCTTGCCACTGGGCAATTGCCCATCGCCATATAGAAACACGACGACGACGAGCCAAAGGCACAGGGAAAACTTGCGTGCATTGCATCCCGCGCAAGGCCATCAGCCTGCTCGTTGCCACAAACACCAGCGTCACCCCTAACCCACCGAAAGGAGATAACACTGGAGCGGCGCGCCACCCAAAATTTCCATCCAACAGTAAACACAAGCGGATCGCGAACATCAAGGACAGACCATGCAGACCGGAGGAGCTTGAAGCTTGACAGTGAATCCGTCAAAACAGTAAAAGATGGAAGGTGTACGTCAATGACAACATTCAGCGCAACAGAAATCGCCAACAATTCACACATCGTGCTGGACGTCACACCCTGCAGTTGCACTCAATCCTCAGAGAAGGAACAACAACACCAGTACCTCCAAGTTCCTCACCGGGAAGAAATCAGGCGTCTCAGTAGACCTCACACCCTCTGATACCTGGTTGGAAAACTTCATCCAGGTCAGGACACCAGGTCCATGGACTCAGAGTCCTAGTACATGCAACAGCATGTAAGGAGTCCGATACTCTACGTAGTAAGGTGATGACAAGTCCAGTTTCTCCAAAAACAGCACATGCACGGTCAGTCAGGGTCCTATAGTCGGTCAAAATCTTAGCCACTGGATCATCGCACCATCTACTGAGATACCGGAGACAAAGTGGAACTAATAGTTCACGTGCACGAATCTCCACTGGGGGTTCGTTGCATTCTACACAAAGCGCACTCACTGGCGTGGTTGCAATACACCCTGACACAACACGTAAACACGCATTCAGAGCCACCTGTAACGACCGCTCATGACAGAGAGAACCACACAAGAAGGGCAAAGTGTAATCAAGCACTGACCGGACAAACGTCCGGTACGTCACTAGTAAGGCCCCTCGCATCACACTTTTACATGCAAGTCGCCGCAGAATTGCAGTTCTCGCGAAGATTTTCTGCCATATTCTGCTGACATGTAAGTCCCACTTGAGACCCGAGTCGAGGACCACACCGAGTTACTTCTCACTTCCCGCTGGAGTAACAACCTAATCCCCAACCTGTAAACTGACCGGTGGTTGGACAGGCCGACGGAAGCGGTACGGCTAGTACGGCCACAGCCGTACCAGTTTTAGGCACATAATTAAAAAAAAACACCTGCATAAACTCATGCTGATCATCCATAATCATTCGTTCCGTTCCGACCCTTGTGTATCCCTGTGCAAAGTGAATAGCAAGTTGCTCAATGCTCACGCACTATCTGGGTTGTTAAGCTACCCTGCCTGACAAATCAACATTTCCCCTCTAAGCAGTGAGTGGACCGTGCTCACTTCGGGGAGTGCTGGCAGAGATTTATATGTTGCTGAAACAAGAGTTTGTGCGCTAGTAAAACATTCTTCGGTGGCGGCGCTGGCAAAAATCGACACGTCCACGTTTAAAGGACAGTGGTGACTTTCACAAATTTTAGGCAGTGGCGGCTGCTTTTTTATCCTTACTTGTTGTAAGCCATCAGATAGATGCACAAGGAAACAACAGATACGGGTGGCAGAAAATATTTGTCCAGCATGCTGAACATAGGGCAGCAAGTTTTGGGAAGCTTTTATCTGAAGACAGAAAATGATGAGATAGCAAGCAGTAAGATGCAACATGTTTAGGTAAATAATAATAAAATTTAAACAAATAATGTTTAGTTTACGTATTGCTTTGGGGGGGCCCCCCCCCCCCCCCCGGTATGAAAACCTCACAACAGCCGTACCACTAATTATTTGCTTTCGTCGGGCCTGTAGACAGTACTAGACCGTGAGAACACTACCATCTCCATCTTGGCTGGCGCTAACAGGAGACCACGCTCTCCCAGGAGGGATGCAACTTTGTGAAGAACCCTCAGCACTTCACTTGTCAGAAGCACAAGATCTCGACCAACAAACCAAACAGCAGACGATGTTGGAACCCAACCCAATCTCCAGGAGAACATCATTGATGGCGACAGCAAACAACGTGGGGCTGAGCCAGCTCCGTTGCGGGAGACCTCTGCACGTTGAGTCCACCGCAGACCAATGCTGCCCCACACGTGTGGCAAAAGCACGCTCACCGAGGAGAGCAACAATCAACCTGACAAGACGCACACCAACACCCATCCTACGTAAAGATGCTGCAACCCAACGGATGGAAACCATGTCGTACGCCGCTTTCATGTCTAAAAAAATCGCCAATACAACGTCTCCACGCATCCACGCTTCCCAAACACTAGAGAGCAAGCAGAGTGCAGCATCTTGCGTGCTCCTGTCTGGCCGATACCCAAACTGGATCCCAGCCAGACAGCCATAATGCTCTAAATGCCACTCAAGCCGCCTGACAACCATGCGCTCCAAGACCTTGCGCACACACGACAGTAAGGCAATGGGTCTGTAATTTGTAAGATCCGACCTAGGGCTACCCTGCTTGTAAACTGGGACGAGGACAGTTAATAACCATGACGGGGAATGTCTGCACCAGCCAGAAGATCACAAAAGAGGGGAAGCACTGCACTGTCTACAGACTCCAAGTCCCTCTTCAGATCACCATACCTTACACCATCAACGCCCGCCGCACTAGCATTCCGGCACCGACAGAGCGCAGACTGATATTCCGCACAGGCCCCAGGTAGGTCACCAACATGCGACATAGATGAGCTGCTCTCGACCGACGGATCTGAACCACAGGAAAGCGAATACACACTCGAAAAGCGCACATTAAAAGCCTGGACCATTTCCTCACCACGGAGAACGCTTCTCTTGCATTCGAGGAACTGTAGACCCATAATATAGCCGACTTGGTGGCCCCAGGAATAAGATGCTGCCATGCCTGCATTAGCTAGCATACACTCCCAACACTAACACAAATCTTTTCAGCAAATTTCGCTTTTTCACCCCTGATTATAAACCTGCTTTCCTGCTCAACTCCAACATATTCCCACCACTGCACATCGCAAGGGGACCGCTTCCATTTGTGGTAAGCCCTGCGTCGGTCACGCACAGAAACCGTGCAAGGGTGCGACCACCACTCAGGCTTGGGAGTACCACACTGCCCTGCCAGACCTCTAGAACGTTTCCTGCGCAGCTGACCAACCCAGTTCCAAAAAATACCTCTACTAACAACCAGCTGCACACGCGTAACCGTAGACACAGAACCTTCATTCGGGGCAATAGAGGAATGCGAGCGAAAAATCACCAGCAAATGATCACTGCCACGTAAGTCATCGGACACATGACAGTGATAAAAGTTAGCAATATCCGATGAGCGCAGGAAAAAATCCAACACCGACTCCTGCACACTGTCACGCTGCCAACGCACAAAAGTCGGTGTACTATCATGGACAACCTGCAACCCAGTGGACTGAATGGCTTCTGCAAGCCTGCGCCCTTTACTATCTGCTCGTAAGGAGCCCCAATCAAAGTGGTGACTATTGAAGTCACCACCAATGATAACAGGCTATTGGAACTGACCAAGCCACTTAGACCATTCTGCAGCCGTCGGGCACCCTGTCGCATGCAGGAAAACAAGTTACCCACCGGACCCCATCCACACAGCATCAACTCCAGTAAGCTCTATACTAACATCCACATGTAAATACGGTACAGTCCATTTAAGAAAAACACCAACTCCACACCCCGAATGAATGAAATTCATTTTCCAGGAAGCAGCATCTAAACCCCGCAAATCAATCGCCTCCTGCACCCCCAAAATGCTAGTATAATAAAGCAACTGTTCTAATTCAACTAATTTACCTGTTATCCCCTCGAATTCCAAGTTACTACGTAGTACAGGTCGAATGAGACGGCTAGGTTAGATCTGGACCCCTACCCCACCAACCCTCCGCTATTGCTTACCTGCAAGGCACAAACACTGCTATTGGCTCCGATGCTTATCGTGAAGTCATCACTTACTTGAAAACTACACTGTGAAACCTCGACACAATCCTGCTGCTGGAGTTCACTGAAACTACCTCCACCAACCACTTCAGTAGAAACGCTATCTTGCTCCATGAAGTCACTCAAACCGTCTACACAGCTTACTGGACCACTCTCTACATTTTGGTTCGCTGCAGCACTCTTCATATTCTTCTCCAAACCCTCTCTCTTCTACACTCTCCGCACTAGACATTTCTACAACCAACGACATCACGGCCACCTGCGATGTGGCTTCAGCAACTACTACTTGGGATGACTGGGCCTTCTTGCGTTTCGCCGGCAGGGTGACCCATTGTGCATTACTGTCTTAGTTCTCACTGGGTCACACAGAATTTTGTACTCCGCTGTCATTACCGCTCGAAAGTGGCACAGAATGACTCGCCGCCTCCGTGCCAGTCGGACGATTTTCAGATGCCGGCACTAGACATGGGGCATTGACAGTAACGGCACTGTGCACCAGGCTTCCACTCCGCTGCTGCTGTGGGTGGTTAGGTTACTGATGCTCTTGTGCCTCCGGGCGCACAGCAGGAATGGCATGTGTCTTCAGGTCTGCCAGCTGCCTCACTTCTGGCAAATGTGGACATAGCAGAGGCGGGTCCTGCCAGACGCTGCATTGGTCACATGCAATGGCCACGCACGCGTGCCGGATGTGACCTCAGGCCGAGCACCTAAGGCACTTCGGGGCTTGATCACCTACAATCACTAGTATGGGAATCCCCTTGATCATCGCTACATCAGGGACCTCAACAATGGTGATGCCTTCCCTAATTCGTAATGTCACTTGATGCACCCCCGTTTCGCACACGACTACCTCGGGCATATAACTTCTCGAAAGAATGTTTCTCTACGACAGCTATCTTGCCAAAGCCCACAGCAATCTCTTGAGGTGTGATACCCACCGGTAGCCAGTGCAGGCACGCCTGCACGGTCGGTTCATGCAAATCATGCGTTTCAACTGGATGACCATTGAGAACAACATGAGCATTCAACAGTCTTTGCTTTGCCGCACGTGAGGACAGCGCTACTTCAAATGTGTGCGCTGCACGGAGAGAGTTCACGTGCGTGATCTCGCCTACAACTACAACTTGCTCAACAGCCAAATATATTTGCGTGGCCGAGTATGGCCTTCCGCCCGAATGGGAGACCAACACAACAGACCTGTGGATTTGCACATTGGTGAGAGCACCCAGTACAGATTTTTTAGCGCCTGCAAACTTCTCTGGTTCCTCCGCTGCTTCTTCTGCTTGCTCCGAATCCACTTCACTGTCGGACCATACACCTCCTCCTCCATTATCCACTGGTGCCGCTTCACTGAAGAGCCTTCATACTGTCTTGACCGCAGCTGCGCGGCCTCTCTCCTTCTCTAGGTCAACTGTGTGTCCACCACTTCCTTCTTGCTCTATGCTGCGTTGCGTCACAGGCATAACTTTAACTCCTTTTGTCACACCTTTGTCCCTCACCCATACTTCTGAAATACCTCGTTTCTCTGCCTCTCACATAACTTGAACAAAGGTTTCATTGGAGACCAAGTCGAAATTCACTCACTGTCCGTTAACACCCTCAACCGTAGTAATTCACTTAATAGTTCATCAACGTCAACATCACACTCCATGGTGAACCATTCCATTCTATGTTTTATTGAGGCCCCAGCCTAACGCCATGCGCCCCAAAACTATAACAATACACTATCTTGCGCTACATAGCAATACACCACATCACCAATGACACACACGACTACACACTAGACCAGCAAAAGGAAACCACCTCAGTACCGAGCACTACAGAGCACACCACCTTGCTACAGACCGGCTCACCTTCTCTTCCCCATCTAGGGCAAATTCTACCTATTTGCAACAACAATGAATTCTGACAATTAGGTTCTGAAACGATAAGCGTGTAACACTTAAGCGTGTCATATTCTACTGTTGGATGACAATACAAACAATGGTTACAACAATAATTTTGCACTTACGAGCCACTTCAGAGCCACGTACTTCTAGCCGCAACCCCCATTTTAGATAAAGGCACTTGCCCATATGATGCTTTACCTGTCTGCCGAAATTTAGATCTGGTAACTTTCCCTAATCAGATGTAGACGTGTCGTTGTACCCTATGAGAATTAACATGGGTGCCTGAGGACTATTTACTAGTTACTAGTCACCAGTAGCACAAATTCAACGTTATTGAGGATACTTTTTCTCCATGAAAGACACGTTCCCGCATTTTCGTGCTGACGTTTTCTTCGTTACTGGACCCAAGACACCTGATTCAAACGATTTGCAAAGATTTCTACCTCATGAGGAATTTACACCAGTATGCTGAAATCGGGTATTAGTTGGTTTCAGTTAAAAGACACAGTTTGCTAGTGCAACCGCCTTTTTTCATCAACAATCATTTTCTAACAATCGGATGTCTACAATCGTACGATCTACTGTTACTTGGCGGTGACGCAATAACGTGTGTCTAGATATTATATGATGTTTGAAAAGTGAAGTATTATGTGATCAGTGGATTTTATAGTTTAGTTTAGTATAGTTACTTGAATACACCATGGCAGCTAAACTACGAAAGTAGCAACAGAAAAGAGAATGGGAATCTACCATTGCCAGGAAAATTTGAAACAATGCAGATCGTGAGCATAGAGTCCAGTCAAGTAGGAAATATGTAAATTTTTTCAAATAAGTATGTCTTAGTAATGAGCGGAGTTTGATGGTTACGGTAGACATATGGAATAGTGTGATGCCACTAAGTAGACGATCGGCCAAGTAGATGAGATTAATTGTGATTGAGTGAGCAACTCCAGCTTCATTGCATGATAAAAATTAACCTCGAGAGGAGCAACTGAAGGGGGATGCGCTGATTGAGTGAGTGTAGCGAACGAAAATCAGCGTTTGTTAGCCAGTGCGGTCAAAAATGGGATTGAACAAACTTAAGCATATGAAACATGGGCATACAATAAACCAAACCGTGTCAATTTGACTGATGTAACACCTAATTGGGCAATGGTAAATGTGAAAATTATGAATGAAAAAATTTATACACATAAAATACTCCAGACAAAAAAGGTAGATGTAACGATTAGACCGTGGGATTCTTTGTATTCACAGGCCTATGAAAGTGTGATATCCACCCAAAACCAAAACTGGAATAACAAAAGCCGCTAAGTTTCCAAAAAGGTTAAGCATTGAAAGTAGTGATATCATTTAACTGGGGAAAGGCCGCCAAGGTTAATCCTATTAGCCAAGTTAACCGCACCGAATGATACTTAGGACGTTAAATGAAAACTTGAAGATTGCTACCGCTAGTAGCAAGGTTTGACCTCGGTCTCCCATGTTAAAGCCGAAATTTCGATGCTTAATTTCTCCGCCGACTTTCTACATTTTCCACTGAAATTTGGTATATGAGCTTTATGGGACTTGGCCAACACGTGTACCAACTTTTATTAATTTCCGATTTGTCATAGCGTAGATCTGGACTTGAGCTGGAATCGTGATTTTCATTTTTGACTACTACTTGTTGGCACGACACGTTTCTGCCACGCTATCTACAGATCAAACTATTTGTTCTATAACGCTGATTCTTGGCTCATTTTACAGGTATTTCTCTGTAGATGTGCCCTCTCCATAAGGACTTTTCTAATTGGTCAAGTGATTTAGGGGTTACGGAGCTCTAAACGACCAGATTGATTGTTTTATACTGTTTTAAACATTGTTTTTACGCAACAATGCCAATCAGCAAACGCCATATGCATGGCATCGCATCGCCTGAAGTTTAAGCAAATGCTAACAATGTTGGTGAGCCAACAATTTACCCGCACGTGAAGAGGAAGCATTATTCTTATTACCAATTGATTTCTATAATGATTTCACGTTACTCTCCCATGTTAAAGTTGCCGTCCTATATTGCAAATAACGGACAAAGCCGCTAATACAGAACTGCGGAAAAACCAAAAGAAAGACTTGCACTGAATGAGCGAGCGAAGCGAGCGAAATTCAGTGCATTTGTAACGAGTACGCAAGACTTAGACTGATTGATAAAGATGCAAAACTTAAAAAAAAAATAAACTGTATGGTATGCCAAAGTAGCACGAATATTAGTAAACAAAAACGAACTCGTTTGATGCTTAAGGTAAGGTTTAACTGATTCGAAGTCAAAACAGCAAAGGAACACAAATAAACTTTCCTGTAAGGTTTCAGATACTGCAGTGTTGCTGTACTGTTTCGTCCACGTGAAACCTTACTGGTGTATACAACCTTTACACACGTAAATACAATTAAGTCAGGGCTCAAATTTCAAAACTTTTCATGCCCAAACAAAGGAATAAAAATGTAAGGTTACACATTCGACCACT
The DNA here is from genome assembly GCA_023313725.1 of Lithobius niger. NCBI lineage: Eukaryota > Metazoa > Arthropoda > Chilopoda > Lithobiomorpha > Lithobiidae > Lithobius > Lithobius niger. The sequence continues at coordinate 55,275 of JAHWFP010158841.1, read as the reverse complement.
TTCTTGGCTAAATTTATTCAGTGTTCTTCAGTCACGACATCTACTTTTCGTTCATCACCTAATTCACCTTACTGATGATACATATATTTTTCAAGATTGTCAAGCCCTTTTCCAGGCATTACATTATTATTTTCCAGGGCATTTCTAGATTTTCAAAGCCTCGCACGAACCTTCAATTACGTGTACAGCTGTTGTAAACCCACTAACACGGTTATGTTTTAAGCATTTCCCAGCGATGTCGTGTAGCCAAGTAGAATGAACCAATCATTAGCTAAAGTATCGTGTGCAAAAATAAAATTGGTAAAAACATTTGAATACAGCAGTAAGGTTTCACGTGGACGAAACAGTACAGCAACAATACAGTATCTGAAACCTGACAGGAAAGTTTATTTGTGTTCCTTTTCTGTTTTGACTTCGAATCAGTTAAACCTTACCTTAAGCATCAAACGAGTTCGTTTTTGTTTACTAATTCTAGTTTTCATTTAACTTTCGAACTATTAGTATGTGCGATTAACTTGGCTAATAGGATTAACCTTGGCGGCCTTTCCCTGGTTAAATGACGTGACTACATTCAAAGCAGACCCTTTTTGGAAACTTGGCTGCTTCTCTTATACCAGTTTACGTTTTGGGTGGATCAAGGACAACGCTAGTGATCCGCCCCCCAAGTTCAATTATTGTCACACTTCATTGTAACTTCATTGTAAGAAAGTCATTGTTTAACTCTTGCGTTGTTGTTACAAGGCTACTAGCTTTGTTACTTTATCTGACACCAGAGTTGAGCGTATTTCACGATGATGAGGGCAAAAACCAATGCGGCAAAACAGCTTGAAAATTGTTGGAAATGAGCAATAGTTGTATTTCAATCAAGTGCACAAACTGTATCAATGGGATAAAAGTGTGTGAAGATCGTTGATATCAGCTGACTACTGACATTCCGCTCATATAAAATAAATTATGCGACAGATACGAATGAAATTTGATATTCAGCACTCTTAACTTCAATACTTGCCTTTTACGCTTTCACGTTTGGGGAGGCATTAACTAAAAAGATTGCTATCATTTGTAATGCTATTTTTCTGTGTGTTGGGAAAACGCCACCGGTGATCAAAATAAGCATTAGAACGAGTTAGCAATGCAAACGGACTACCAGAAATAATCGGCAACACAACATTGTTTATAATATGCACGTGCTTCTTGCTTGTAGTAGGGCGCATGGCTTCGGGCCACTAAGCTATAAATAAAACCGCAGTACGCGCTACTTATTGTTAATGGTTGAATGGAAATCAGCAAACGCTTTAATTTATACGTCTGAAGTCCTCACTCCAGCAAATCTTTAAAAAAAAATAATACCTCCGTTCGTATTCAATATTTTTCCACCAAACTTGGCCAGATAGTAGATAACTGGGCAGTGGCAAAAATAACAAGCCACAAACAAACAAAAAACTACAAAAGAAGTGTTATCTAAAACAAATCCCACAAGGGTGAAAGAACCCGCCAATTTTCAGCTAATCAAAGTAGCGACATCAGAGCCAAAAAGGCTGCTACCAAGTTACACCAAGTTACTACAGTAGCTGCCAAGCTAACGTGTGAGGTAATAGTCGGTGGGATGAGCTTGGCAACACCCACCGACTATTACCTGACACGTTAGCTTGGCAACTAATGTAGTAACTTAGTGCCAGCCTTTTTGGTTCTGATATCACTACTTTGATTGGCTGAAACTTGGCGGGTTATTTCACCCTTGTGGGTTTTGCTTTAGATCAAGCCACACGGTAGTGTGTCGACCGCCAACATAAAAAGATAACATCCAAATAATATGTATATATGAGCATGGCGACCACTAGACACGTGTCTTTACAGCAAAGGTAGTTTGGCTGTTTTTAGCCATCTGAAGATAAATAACTATGCGAAAGGAAAGGCTAAAACTTGTTCAATCGGGAGACTTTGGTCGCCGGACAACACAAAAGTCACTATTAAGGCCACAGCTTACCGTTTTCTTGTTGAAAAAACGACGTGAATAACGCTGACATTTTCCTAATTACTTACTACTGGCTACTAGTAACCAGTACTTACTACTAGCTTTTTTTGTATCACGAAAATAAATTCTTCCATGTTTAGCAATGTTTGCCAATGTTTGGCATTATTATGCAACAATGCCAAACTGAACATTTAATAAATCCGTTCGTCTTCATTACTAATATTAAATGCTGTCATATAAAAAAGGTGACTGCTGTCATCAAAATGTAACGAAAGCAAAAAAAAAAAAAAAAATGAACCAGAAAACTAGATTGGTGTTTCCATCTCATAATTACTAAGAAAAAAATGCATTTCATCAATTTGGACAAAAAACAGCTGATATCTACCCTAAAACAAAACTTGTTATGGATTCCCGCCAAGCTTTTCGAACATGTGAAGTCGTGATATCAAACGCTAAGTTCTTTTACCAAGCTAATCCCGCCAACTAAGACTTCAAACGTTAAATGAAATAATTGAAAATTGTGCTGTAACTCGGTGGGATTACCTTGGCGAAACAGCTTGGCGTTTGATATCACGACTTCACACGTTTTGGGGTATTACTACTACTAGTAACGCTTTTTTTGTATCACGAAAATAAATTCTTCCATGCGGTGAATAAAGCTGGTTCTTAGTTCATTTTACAGGTATTGCTCTGGAGATGTGCCCTTTTCATATGGCCTCTTCTAATTGGTCAAGTGGTTCGGGGGTTAGGGACCTCTAAACGGTCCAATTGATTGTTTTACATTGTTTTAATCATTGTTTTTATTCAACAATGTCAAACTGAACATTAAATAAATCCGTGCATTTGTAAAGAGATATTGCAATACTAAGAAATATGATCATATGAAAAAAGGTGACCGCTGTGCTCAAAATGTAACGAAAGCCAACAAAAATAAAAAGGAAATGGACCACAAAACTAGATTGGTGTTTCCACGTCATAATTACTAAGAAAAAAAATTGGATTTCATCACTTTTGACCAAGAAAATCTGATAGATACTTTGGGGTAGCTTGTTAAGGATTCCGGTCAAGCTTTTCGCCCGTGTGAAGTCGTGATAGCAAACGCCAAGCTCTTTCCCCAAGCTAATCCCACCGACTAAGACTTCAAACGTTAAATGAAATAATTGAAAATTGCGCAGTAAACAATTTTCAGATATTTCATTTAACCTTCGAACTATTACTCGGTGGGATTAACTTGGCGAAAGAGCTTGGCGTTTGATATCACGACTTCACACGGGCGAAAAGCTTGGCGGGAATGATTAACAGGTTTTATTTTGGGGTAGTTGCTTACTACGTACTACTTACTACTAACGTTTGTTTTTGTAGTCGACGAAAATATACAATACCTTTTTTATTGCAGTTTTCCCCATTTGAGCCTAATTTTCCCTAGAAGCTTGAAAGTTGGCTTCCCTGCTGGTCTCGTAATAGTTCTGCGCATGCGCGGGCTTGGGCCATCTATATAATCATGCCGCGTCGCCTGAACCTCATAATTTCTCCTAGGATGCTCACGCTAGCGTGACCACCATTGAGCTGCGATTCCCCAAGACATAGAGAAGAGACGACGCGTGCCGTCCAATACCCGGTTGCCTCCTGGAAAAAGGATACGTCGGTTCCCCGGCAACCTACCCGATTCCCTTACGGTTCCTGTGCCCCTTACCATCTGTTGATGTTAAGGGTGTGCCCAGTATAACTGTGGTTTCTTTGGCTGACTACTAGCCAGAGCGGGATCGATCCGTTCTGCGATTCGCACGACCCGGAACGTGTTCGTGTTCCCTTCGGTTTCAGCCACCTCTGTACTATCCCTGCAGACGGGGATACATCGTTACAACTCACCAGTTCCTCTTCGTCGATTCCGGTCTCCTTCCTCCAGCAGATTAACGTTCCGTCTTTTCCCCTCGGCTCCCCAACTACCCTCAATCCCATACCTAGGGAAGGGGGGGGGGGGGGGGGGGGAAGGGAACCATCGTCTACTCCACAACAACGTCGGCCCTCACTTGATACCCGTTAGATTTCCGATCCTCACTTCGCACGGATCTTAGCAACGATTCGCCTGGCAACCATACACTTGGTACCTTGACACAAATCGGTTTCGTTTGACAGCGACCATCTTATCATCGATTCACCTGGACAACATCCATCGGAAAATGATCCGCCAGACGTCTCTGCAATGCACGTTCCTCCTGTTACCCCTCGATCCCCTGCTCGGCCTTGGCCTGTGACGGGGTGGGGGGGGGGGGGGGCATTAGCACCAGTGGGAATGACAGCATCACGTCATCCCACGCTCCTCTTACCAGACCTCGATCTGTGACAAATGCAAAGGGCACTGTCTCCTATTAAAACCAACAACAACACGACCCCCACTGCGCATGTTGCTGTGCAGCTTTCTTCATTTATTAACACTGGCGATAGCCAGTGTTAGTAAGGGTCGACCTAGGATCTCTGTGTTAAACTTTCAACTTTGAGAGCTTATAACTCCGTCAAAATTTAAAAAATTTAAACCAAATTTGGAATCTAGCCTTGACTAGTCAAGGCCTGTCTACAGTCCAAAATTTGTGAAATTCAGTCCAACCAAACCCGAGATACAGAGAAGGGCAAAATAGACAACTTCTTGTTCTGCTTCTTGTTGTTGTTGTTGTTCTGGGGATACTTTCGTCTGTCCTCTCTACAGGTCAAACTATTTGTCCTGTAAAGCTGGTTCTTAGCTCATTTTACAGGTATTGCTCCGTAGATGTGCCCTTTCCATAAGGCCTTTTCTATTTGGTCAAGTGGTTCAGGTGTTACGGAGCTCTAAACGACCAGATTGATTGTTTTTCATTGTTTTAAACATTGTTATTATGCAACAATGCCATTTAGCAAACGCCAGCTGCAAGACATAGACTGAAGATTAAAGGATTTGTTTCTATTGTTAACACTTGCGACAGCCAGGTTAGTAAGGGCCATAGCAATTTACGGGGCTTAAAGGCGGCGCAACAAAACAAACAACAAATTAATTATAAAGGTGTCACACATACCCCACCCCTCATCCACCACCGCACCTATTTATTACAATTCTCAAAGTAACACGGATTAATAAACAAAAACGTATCGTTAAAAATTAAAAGTAAGGGTCTAAAAGTCAAAACCTGTAAGGAACACGGACAAGCTTTGACTGTAAGGGTCTAGGTGTCAAATTTGGCCAGTAAGACACTGCTAAGCATTAGACCCTTACTACCCGGTGATCATGTTAATGACTTAGTAAGGAAAATTGGAAATTAGCCAACAGCGAAAATCATAAGTAACGTAGTTCAGTAAGCCACCTTTATGCACTTACGTTAAATCGAAGTGGCATGACCCGGATTCGAACCGGCTACCCAGTTCGCCCCCAGATCACTTGCATAGCACGTTAATCTCTCCGTTGCACTTCGATCAAACGTAAGTGCATAAAGGTGGCTTACTGAACTACGCTTACGCTTGTAGCAGGTTGTCTTGCTTGGAATCGCTGCCATGTTACCAAACCGGAAAAATGTCAACCTAAAGCAATGTAGGAAACCCACGCCCCCTATCATTGGATCATCTCATGGGTCTTTATAGGACGATCTCGGACAGCTGTTCCTCAAAAACCGGGTAGTAAGGGTCTAATGCTTAGCAGTGTCTTACTGGCCAAATTTGACACCTAGACCCTTACAGTCAAAGCTTGTCCGTGTTCCTTACAGGTTTTGACTTTTAGACCCTTACTTTTAATTTTTAACGATACGTTTTTATTTATTACAATTCTGCATGGTTGTAATTCGACCATTAACATCAAGGATCTGCCATACTCGTCCATTGGAAATACCTATTGGATGCACTCTTTTGCGGTTTTTATTTAAAGATATCCTTCCGCATCACCACCTTACTGCGCAGCCTCTATCATATATAACCTCGAACAGAGCAGTTCGGCTGCTCTTATCTAACCATCGCCTTAGGTAGACGTTCCTCACCTTCACTCTGGATCCTCGATCCCCCCCCCCCC